>VZTU01005526.1:76451-167936 GCA_013400835.1 Zapornia atra | reverse complement strand
TTTAAAAAACTTTACATCAATTCGAAATGCTCTGGCCTTACCACAATACACACTGGCCAGCCCAAGCTGTTGGACTTCAACTACATGAAAGAAATAATTCTTCCTGGCCTCTAGTAAGAGGCTTTTGCTGCCTGAATCACTGTGTAAACAGCTCTAGAGCGTCAACTGGTAAAGGCTGTCGCCATTATATCCTACCACTACAGTAAAACTATGCTATAAGAAAGGTTCTACCTAGTTACAAAGGCTGAATTATATTGACAATATATATTTGATTTCAGTAAAATTTAAATTATCTTAATCAGAGAAAGATGCATGGAGCAGTTAAATGTCCATGCTAACCAAAACATAACAATTGTTGAATGTTGCACACAAAAAGAACCAAGTGAATTGCACATCAGACAATACATGAGGATGGGTAAAATTAGAGGCAGGTGAGGGTACACAGAACTAGCCTACTAAACTAGATTCGTCAAATACATGGTGTATTTTAATTTCTGTACTTATGTACAAAAGTTGTCTTTGGAGGAAAAACTTCAGACTTAGCTAGATGGATACACACAGCCCAGTATTAAACTGCACAGCGACATTTATTGTTCCAGCCTGGAAAAACATCCCTTTTTAAATTTCACACAGCAAAGCAAGTTAAAAACTTCACTCATCAAATAAATGATAATTTAAACAAGAACTTGCTAAAGAAACCTTGTCACAACAACTTTTAGGGCCTGATCACTTTAAGTCCATAGGGGCCTTTAATGAATATCAACCAAGTGTCTTTGTTTATAATCTGCAAGCCGTTTTTCTACAACAAGAAGGCGTAACACGTTTCCTTGACTCAGGTGATATATTTAGAAAAGAATCATGAGTTTCTCTTTTGCTGTAACAGGCAGACATTGCATTTTTCATTGTGATCAGGAAAGATGGAATGACTGCTGCCCTTCTCTCGCAGCTATCAAGAGTTTTTCACGCATTATCTCAATAGTTGAATAGTCCGGCAGTTTGAGATAGTTCACACAAGTCATCACTGAGGGCAAGAAGTCATCTGGATTCTCTGTAGACTCAAATGTCTTGCGTACAATTGTCAATGGAGGATTCAAACTTCGAAAGCCTATTAAGGAGAAAGAGACACTCAGAATAAGGTTGTATCTCTCAAAACCCTGCAGTTAACACTAGATACCTAATAGGAACAGAAGCATGCATCTCAGAACTCACCACTTAAGCTCCACTTTTATAAGTCTAATGTATGCCTGTATAAGGCCTTGTAGCACACTAAAGAAATACCTGAAATCCGTTCTGTGGATTAGGTTTTCAAGACAAAATTAAAAAAGAAATAAACTAGATACATCTGCTTTTAATCGTGCTCTGTATGTGTATAAAAACCCCCACCCTATTCCAGTTGACTGCTGCACCTTTTTTCATTCCAGCTAAGGTTTTTACACTCCTAACCCTCAATCCTATCTGCACCATCTCTCCCCAAAAGAGCTCTACATTTGTTCCTAGAACAATAAGCTCTTTTCAATGTCAGCACTTTAACTAGAAAAAACCCTACCGAATTCCAAGCATATATCATGAAGCAGATGCACAAAGGTGTCAGCATGCCAGAACTGTCTAATTTCTAGAAGCAAAGACTATTGCTTCCAGGTAGTAAAGCATCGTTTTGATGTTGTCAGAACTTAATACTGTATTCCTTGGCTGGAGGCACATTAAGGCAGTTTACTTTTGTTTAAATTTTGAACTATTTTTTACCCTCCAGTAGGTTATCTAGTAACTTAAATTAAACCTGGACAGAGTCAATTGAATGACATGTCACGAGATTGACACAGAGTTTAAGAGTTCTACCTGAAGTCTAGCCAGCCACTTCTAAAACTACAAGTGTCAAACAAGTATGAATTATTTAAATTCTCAGGTAACTTTTTCCGAACCTGAAATCAACCGCTCCCACTGAAACACAATCATACCATCGACTCCACATACAGCAATACCTAACAAACAATGCCTACCTCCCACAGGCAGTCTGGGGCTCCCCGTCACAAACTGAAGAAACAGTCTTTGCTGTTCACTATCAAAGCTACTGAGAATTTCAAAGAGATACTTCACTGCTCGACTAAGGAGGAAAAAAAGGAAGCTTATTATTGTTTACAATTAAAATAACGGCATCAGATTCATATTCAGTCATATAATTCTTAATTTTTTTTTTCTGAACAAGCTCCAAACCATATTACCTGTCATGTGTATAACCGTGATCTGGCCTGCAACATTCCATTAAAGTCTTGGCATCCCAAGTGTCTGTTTTACTGCCGCACAAGAGCTGCTCCAACTATAAGAATTCAAAAGCCAAGAAGGAAATATTACCCTTTAGAACTTGAAGCAGAACTGGAGAAATTAGAACAATCTGCCATTTTCACTAGCCTTAAATTTGTTGCAGCAAAAGAGGTGGTTGTACTTTTTGAAAGTAGTACCCATAGAGGCATGAAGAATCACTGAGCAGTTACAGATCTCCGCTTTAAGATACTCTTACACTGCAAAGCACCAAGAACAAGAGTAACACAAAGGCTTGGCTAACACACTGGTTCAGAGCATGCCTAGCAGTTCTTCATGAAGTCAGAGGTGTAAATGAACCCTTCGAGTAAAGTCTTCAAATAAACTCCCTAAAGGCAGAGTAATAAAACATTCTCTCCTAGTCCAGACATCCATAATTGTGTCTCAGCTCAGTCCACTTAAAAGCACAAGAATTTTATGAGGAAATCGATATGGTGGGTGGTGAGAACAAGGTAAGATGAAGCACCCTTATTTTTTACTCCTTCATCTGAATCTCCTCTTACAATCTAAAGCTTTGTTTAAGCGTTAATTACATTTTTTAATAGAACATCCAAGTAGGATCCACAGCTATAGCTATTAAGAGGTATGCAACGTAAGAAATTGAAGTACCCATAGCAATGTAGAGCACCTGCATATATTAAAAACACTTTCCTCAGAAAAGCTGGATACACTCAATGTTAAAGAAAATGGAGCTGTTCATAATAAAAACATCAAGTAAATGACCACTGAACACAGAAATCTTTAACATTCAAGTATGCAAGTTGAAGGACACCAAGTTTAAGTGGCACGCATCAGAAACGCATGTTATCAGGCTTCTCACAATCACACCACATCCAATGCACTCCTAGGTTCATACTGTCTATACACATTGGCAGATACAAGAGTCTAAGCATCAGTGAAAACAGGTTTACCAACCTCCTCAGGATAGAAGTACTGAAGATGACTGAGGGGGAAGACTGATTCAAAGCCATCTCTGAACGAGTCAAACTGTCTGGCAACACCTTCATTTAGTGCCCAGAATATAACCAACTGCAAGGAAGAAAAAAAGAAAGTCGTTTGAACAAAGCAAGTGTGGAACAGTCGCTGCTGCACAAAGGACTCCAGCTGCAGAAGCACCTCTGCAGAAGCCATGTGCTCACTGTAGTTGTGGCAGCGTTTGAACTTGAATTCATGGAGCTGCTCTACAGCTCTGCCTCACTCTGCTTTCATTCGTAAGCTCATACTGCTGCACGTGGGCAGATGCAGTGCAGCTGCAACATCACAAACAGAGTTTGTTGGATTTATTTCCTACCCACCCCCCCACCCAAAACTTTGATGGAGCCTGTCACTGCCAGTTCGCAAGTGTCATTTGGAGTTCATGCTACCCCGTATTTAAAATACCCTATGCATGCCACTCATGTAGAGTTTAAGGAATTTGTTTGCCTTTATTATCAATAAAAAAATTTAAGACATGGAATTTGGAATAGCTAAATGGAACATTTGGCAAAATATGTTAATACAAATCTAAATATTTCAGGCATTTTTAGAGGCCTAACCTAGAGGTGCTCTCTTGTACACAAAGTCCATTTAAAATTTAGCAACTGAAACAGAAATCCATATGGCATCACTGGCAGTATTAGCTTTACCCCAGAAACAACTGGATCCTTATTCTAATACATAGTTACAAAAAGTAGCTTTAGACTTAACTATAACAAGTTTAATACTATAGAACTACATGGGGAAAAAATGTATTTAGCCCTGTGCCAGTAACTGAGTTACCTGTGCCAGAAAACTGATAGAGAAGCGCAGCAGGATCTCGATAAGCTTTCTGACAAGTGTCAGGCATTGAGTTTCAGGTAAGACATGTAGCCCCTGCTTTCACACATCAACTTGTAATACAGAAGAGGAAGCTAGTAAGCACCAGCAGTGCAGAGGGCTGTTCTACCATGTTCTGTAACACAGAATATTCTATGGCTATTCTAGAAGCAGAGCTGCTGACTTAGAATTGTGACTGATTTTATGACCAGGAGTGTGGAGCAGAATTAAGCTATGCTGTATTCTTGTGGGTTCAAAGAGGAAACCAAACTGCTCGGCAGAAAACCCCTGCACTCCAGAAACTCTCCACAGATTTAGAACAAGCAAATTAAGACTCCTTTGTAGTACCAGGGAGAAGGGAAGAGGAGTAACAAAAATGGGGAGAAAAGTCTTTTGCTATACTGGTAGTTGAAGTAGTTCTACTTTCTTATAATGGCAGCTCCTGTGGGAACCATCCTGGGGGAAAAAAGGGAGGTAGAAGATGGAATGACATGACTGCAGAAGAGGCATGAAGAGTAACAGCAGGATAATCTAACTTTATAAACTACTTCTAATAGTAATCCATGCACAAGATTAATGAAAATGACATTTTCAAGAGCAGGGCAGTTGACCCACAGGGAGCTGTATAGGCTAGCTGGTAAGTTAAATATACTGGTTTTAAATTGCAATTCATCATACACGTGATAGAGGAGATGAATGTTCCCTCTGAAGTCTTTTCCATTTCCTTGGCATCAAGTCTGTAACGTGAATCACCAGGATTTAATTTTAAAAGTCTCCTCTAAGGCAGGAATATAAAGACACAGAAAACCTGCACAGGTGTCCTGTAAAGAAAATATCCTACAAGTTGTTTAGAAAGAAGTGACAAGCAAGCTCTCTGGCAATCTGCTCCTCCTTTACAATGCCAGAGGCCTGCAACAGGACAACTACAGGACGTCTGACACATTTGCAAGCCTTTCCCAGCATATCAGATACCTGATAAGTGTTACCTAGAGAGAAAAGAGTCTGACTTACACATCATGCCATCTTTAAAGCAACCTTGCTCAGCTTTCCTCAGTAAATACAGACTACAAATGCTGTTTCCAACAAACTGTGCTGGCTGCAGACAGGTAATGCCAGACAGATTTATATCCCAATGCATTTAGTTTTATAAGCAATTCCTGACTAACAGCATCTGCTTTTAACAAAGAACTTGATATACACAAAACAATTTGAATCTGGACAATGAACAACAGCAGCTGTAATTCAGTTCTAAGGACTATGGAATAACTTTGCAAAGTTCTCGGCCAACACCTGGGAGCATGTATGTTCCTTACCAGCACTTGGAAACCTTAACAGTCACCACAGTGACATCAGCAGCAGACTAACCTGGCAGAAAATGCATGGTTTAAAAAATGGAATAATGACTTTTCATGATCCAGTCAGTCATTCTTACCTCCATTCCACTCCTGATTTATAATTTTGCATTCTCCTTCCTTCCCCAAGCTCTCCTCCAGGTTGGTTTTAGCCTATTTCATTGAATATTTTCTGATGCAGAAACCATTTCATACCCTTGTTCAGCACTATCACCCTTCTGTTTTTCTGGGGTTTATGTCCCTTCTGACACAGGAATAAATCAACATGCAGGTGTACTATCAACTTGCAGCACTGATGCTGTCTCTGTTCCTCACCTGTTTTTATGGTTTGGGTTTTTGTTTGGTTTTGTGCCTTTTGCCTCACAACTGAGCCTCTGTTTTCTTAAGTCTGACTCCAAAAAATTCCACGATTATTATAGCAGTTCAAAGCCCACCAAAACCCACCACTGCAAACAAATTCCTTATCTGACCCAAATGCAGGAATAAGTAAAGAGATTTTGGAAGTCCACAGCTTGAATTACTCCACTCACTACAACACTTATTAAAAAAAATTCTATACTTCTGATGACCTTATCCATAAACTAAACTTTTTTTGGTACTAATTTTCAAGTCAGGTGAGCTGACTAGGATTCAGAGTTTTTCCTGTAGCAGTAAACTAATCCAGAACAATTAGTAGAAAAATTATTGCTGTGCCCAGTTAATCAGAGTTAACTGGATTACATACAGAAACAAACTACTTGGGAGGAAGGTGAGGAAGTGTAAGTAAAGTTTAGTCCTAGCTTTGGTTTTTTTTTTACGTACTCTGAGATATTCCTCTAAATTGTGGATGGTGACTGGCGTATCTTTTCCCCCTTTTTTCAGTTCTATATTAGGAAACCCAGGAAGTGTGAAGTCCAGCCCTAGATCTTCCACTGAGCAGCCATTCATAGTCAGAGCCTCCAATGCATACTGTAGACTTTCTTTGGTCTAGAAAAATGGAAGTGAAAACAATTCATTCACATTAACTTCTGGAAAAGTTATGACTTCTAAAGCAGTTTTGATTAGGTAAACATTTCTATAAGGATTTTACTCTTAAATGCTTTAGCGTTCCTGGTTTTCCTTTGATGTTTTTCATACAGAGTAATAGACCAAGACAAACCAACTAAACTATCTTAATGGATAACCTAAAAGATCATACTAGTACACTACTGTCTAGCAATTTTGGCATTACTTTAGCTTCTTGCAAATTATTTAAAAAATACTACAAGTCAATTATATGTAGTATGCTATGGCTCTTAGACTGTGTTTTTGTCTTAGACTAGTTAATAGTATCCATTTTTGGCAGCTTTTTTCAGCTTTCATCCACCAGGTTTCAGGTTTTTCAAACTCTAATTTGGGCCATGAAAAGCAGTGATCAAGCAAAGGGAGCAAGACAGTGAGGTGAAGAAGAATAAAGGCCCACAACCTCACAATAGCTTCACTAGAAACAAAGGAGATGTGTAATTACATTAATACCACCTACTGTCTACTAACACTGGATGCTAGAAAAGCGTGCATTTTAGGACTACTCTGCAGCAGCAAACAGTATTATTTTTAGCTAAGAGTGGATGACCTTGAAAACTTAAAATTCTTCATTATCTATAAGCAAACCTGTGTGCTCATAATGCAACTCCACTTTACACCAGTCTGCATATACAGCTTTTAGTGGAGAGGAAAAAACCACTACCACAAAAGGCACTCCAAAGAAAACCTGGTAATTTTACTAAACCAATTAATAAAAAAGCCATGCTTTCTGAGTGTTTTGAATATCAAGGATAGATTTTTTTCCCCCCTCTGTTAAAAGTTTCTTAGTCTTGTCAAAAAACAGAAAGAGATGCTACCTTAGGCAAACATCTGGCAGTTTTAGCCATTTTTAGCCTGTGTTTATTCACGTAGAAAAATTGCATAGTAAGTAGCCAATGTTAAGAGTCTACATCACAAAAAGACCATGTTAAACTTATTAGGCAATGATTTAATGACAATAAAATTACTTCTATTATAGGAATGTTATCACTATTACCATCAGTATTAAGCAGTACTACACACTCTTAACTGCAGCTACTTCATAAAACCCAAACATGTGTGAAGATGCACTCTTCCATTCTTAGAGTTACTTTCCTACCTGTGTTTTGTCCTGCTCAAGCCTCTTCTTTTGTCTTACAATATCTTCAAGGTGATATATTGATTTGGCTACTACTGGATCAATACTGAACAAGTCATGCGACGTCAAGGAAGTTTCCTGTCGTAACATCCACTTATAAAAAGGAAGTCCAAGAGGAAGGTCCACCTGGAAATTAAAACTTTATTATTGAACTGTTTTATTCCATATATTTTCCTATTGTATCTTGACTAGCTCTAGAACACTATTTACTAATTTCATAGTCCTGGCACACACCGAAACACCGCATCTGACTATTTTTACCCAAAACATTTACAGTTGAGAAAACAAAATTGACTGCCTAGAGCACAGACATTAGAAAAATCAGCAAGCTAGGAGCTAGAATAAGCAGCCCAAAATCATCTTGAAATAAGATTGGAGAGAGATTGCAAGACATAGCAGCACAGTGACTTTCCCTTTTTCCATTATGGTCTCAAAGCCCACTGTAACCATCTTCAGACATGACCCTTGCCCCTTCAAAATTTCAGCTGCATCTCCCCCCAACCCCACCCAAATTGCTGGAACTGAAAATAATTCCATGCAACTCAAAGCTGGTTTTCCCCTCACAATACAGTCAGAACTAGAATTTTCATTTAACCCTTCAGAATCCCAGTTCTCACCAGTCTAAAATCCATGATTGCCTTGGCCATTAGTTTTCCCAGAAAGCGGAACTTCATTTTAACTTTTGCAATGTGAGCTGGCTTAGCTGTTCTCCCAAAAGGAAGTGCAAAAAGGCCTTGAAGGTTATGGATGTACTTGGTACCTTCCTGGCTTCCTGTTGAGGTAGAAATTAAAAAACCTAAAACACTATTCAATACACACACTGCTAGTTTCACTGCATAGACAAGTTGGAAAGCAGCTATTAGATTACCACAACCTAAAACTTCTTATAAAATTAAAAAACCCATGAGAGTAAATCACACACTATCATGAGGCATATTATCTGACCAAAAACTGAGCTGCTCCTTCAATTAATGCCATTCACATAGTTAACTCGGAATCAATTCAATATTAGATAAATATTGATAGGTGAGTAGTAGAACATTTACCTTTTGGATTGGCTAAAGTCACTTCCTCTCCCCTCCAAAGGCCCAAGTCTGCTCTCTGTAGTTCCTGAGATACGAGTGCATAGAACTCTAGTGTGGGGCCTAGGCCTGTGCCAACCTTCAGGGGGAGGGAGGGTGTGGGGAGAGGAGGGGGAATGAGATAAATAAATGAGTCCATTAGGTCATTTCAAGTATCAAAATCTTCACTTAGTCTGAGAAATATAGTACATTACTGGCTATAAGAAAAGACTGCAGTGCAAAAAGCATCCAGAGAACCAACTACATGGACATTTACAGTATGACAGACAGCATGGAGAGACCACGTAACAGAGGGAATAGTATCAGAATAAAAGTATTAACCACCTAATGATCATATTATAGAAGAAATACACAGCTGTTTGCTTAGATTAGAAAAAAACATGCTCTGCAGAATAAGACAGATTATGAAAATTAGTAAATCAGAAAGTTTCTCCTAGCAACTCAAAATCACAACCAAGTGGATTAGGGATAATTAATAGATACAATTTTGTGGCACCACCAACGGGAAGGATTAAGATTTTGACCAAGTCATTCTATGAAAGTTGTAGCTTTTTTGTATTAATCTTCAATAAAAAAAGGGTTAAATTAGACTGCATTGGTATTACTTACTTCATTCTCATACTGGATTTCCAACATGGCTCTTGAACTGCCTAGATCCTGCATCACAGATTCTGCCTGTTTCAACAGCTCATCTCTGTTCACAGTGCGCTACACATTAGAGAAGTTTTTAAGTAGTGAAATTATGTCTGTAAGTCCCAGCTCCCAAGGCAGTTACAACAGGAAAAAAATTAGTTATGCAAGTTTTTCCACCCCATGCTAATAGTTCCACATACCAACCATTTGTAAGCTTGCAATCTGATAAAATAATTCTTGCTTCTATATGAAAACTGACTAGAATTAGTGTTCAATATAAAATGAAAAACTAACACCTTACATTTGTATCAGTATAACTAAGAGGTAGGACTCTTGCCAAGAATGTGGCAGTAGGACTATAACATAGCAGAGAAGTGTTGTCATGGGATGTTACATACCTCAAACTAGTATGTGGAGAAGGAAACACAGAATAAAGATGCCAAAATCCAGCAACCTAAAGGAATAATCTTATACCCTGCCCCTGCAGATTCTCTAGTAGGGAAAGTGTCAGGTTTAAAAAAGCAATCAACAAAAACCAAAACACTCTCCCAAAAAATTCACCACACAACAGCACTGGGATTCCTACATGTTAGAAACTATATTCTAGTAGAACTAGATTCTCATGTCTTGTCTTTTTTCCCCCCCAGAGGTATTCAAGATCAGATCTACACTACACAGATGTTGAAATTAACATAACATCTCTCCAGACTAGAAGCAAGAGACACCCAAGACTCCCTCAATTTAAACCAGCCATAACTTAGTTTCATTGTGTTGTGACAGGAGGTTTAATATTCTCCTAAAGCACAAGAACAATGTTTTTGTTTATCCAAGTAACACTTAAGGGTCTAAATCCTAATGCTTGAACAATTCTGAATTTCTACATAAAGATGCTTACAAACTGGAGTACAAAGTTTCAGCAATTATGTATACTTCAAATTTAGGCAGGATGTGAGAAAGCAGTGTAACATACTCTAGTCCCTTCTGACACCTAGTGGCAGACATCCAGAAGACAATGCTTTCTCCTCAGGGGTTTTGAAATGAATAAAAACTCTATCAGTAGACTACTAAAACCTGAAATTTTACAAAAAAAAGATCTTTCTCACAATTATATTCTTAAAGACAATATACAAGTAAGCATTTCATTCATTCCATTTTTAAGCAAGATATACCTACTTTTTTCCTGTCCAGTCGTGGTGCCACTCTGCTATCCTGAGAATCTGACTGATTGATTTCTGGATTAGTATCCAGTAGTCTTTGCATGGCTCGATCACGATCAAAAGCAGTTACATAAAACAGCATTTGACGGGTATCAAATGGAAAGAAAAATGGGCTGTAAAGAGTATTGGATTAGTCAGCTGGGTTCCAACTAACATCTCTAACTGTAGTTACAGTTTTAGTTTAACACACAATAGAAGTGTCATATGCCTAAAATCACTATTTTATTAAGCACTGTGGTGAAAGCAGCCTCCAAAGGAAGCCTTCCAGAACACACTTTAGTTACAATGCATGTGAGCAAGAGTCAATAGAAGAAGGAACCACAAAAAATACCAGACAATTCTAACCCTTCTGGAAAAAAAATTAGCTGAAAATACTCAAATACCTGGGCTATAAAATGTTTATATCAGAAAATAAGTATTCATTTACTTGTTCACTCCTGTTTTACAATTTGCAAGTCTGAATTTAAATCAACAATTTTAAGGTAGCTCAAGCTCCCACACTTGAGGAGGAGAAGAACCTGCCTACCATCACATTCCATCTTCCATCATTTTCAAAACACACTTTGACTAATCTGTAAAAGACTATGAGAAACTTATAGTTTCTACTATTTATGAAGGCATGTGCACATTACCAGCATAGTCCTTCACTGACATTTACATTTTAAAAAAAGAAAGGCAGTTTTTACAGAAGAAATACTGCTACAGATGTTCATATAAGAACATACATTCACACTCATCATTCGTTATCTGGAATGTTTAAGAAATGTTGAGATTTTTTTAAAATTAACAACCAATTAGTTTCTCTGAAGTATGTACTCCAGTCAGTTGTTACAAACATTCCCTCAATTAACATGCTTGAAAAATGCAAGAATGTCAACTGATTTCTTATTCTTTCAAGTGCAAGATTTTACATATCTTGATAGAGTATAAGCTGTAAAAGTATGAATATAACCTTAAAATGTAAAGCTATAAATTTTAGTAATTTGTAATTTTAAATAGATATGATATATATTTGTCAGCAATTATAAAAATATTTTCCTTTGTACCATACTGAATATGCCAAGACAGATGTAGTGGTATGACAAAAATGCCATTAAGGAGAATGACAAAAATGCCAACAGGAGAAGAAAAGAGTGACCTGAAAAATCAAATACTATTATTTCCATGAGAAAACTTCAAATTGTTCAGAAAATCTTCACACCCAGCCTACCCCTCTGTATTCAGTTTCGTTTATGTAACATTTCTGTAAATATTCATCCACATGTATTTATATAACAAGACTTCCTTGACTACATTTTATCCCCCCTCCCCACCCCCAGCCTTTTCAAAAGCCTTGTTAACATACAATGCACCAGGCAGCCCAGCCCAGCGGCCTACTGAACTCACATCAGGAACATTATAGGGCAAGTCAGTCATACCATGTTTTTCCAAGTTCTGTCAGCCAAGTTGGTATGTTTCCTGTCATAATCACCAAAGGATCCTGAAGCTGCCTGTTTGCTTTTGCTGTCAGTTTACTGTTGATGAACTCTGAGGTTGGAATTATCTCCTTGCAGATTGCATTCTGTGTTCAATTAAAACAAGAAAGTACCTTTTACATCATTTCTTTAACTGTTTTTACAAAGTAAGAAATACCAAGCCTTTGTTAAGGGATTTTTTTTTTTTAAAATGCTTTTCATTTCCTTATCATAAAGGAAAACACCTTCCATGGTCACTTTGGTCACACAGAGTTTAAGCCATAAAAAAAGAAACCTGAATACTATTAATTTTCTTTTCAGAAACAACATTTCCTCTTCAAACTTAAGCAAGGTCAAGGCATGGATAATGTGTTCAATACACCATAGAGAAAATATGACTGACTATGAGAATTTAGTCTTTACCTTACCTGAAGTGAGATAGATAGAGGAAGATCATAGTTATTTGTATTATTCTATCCTGGTGAAGGGGGCAGCAGACAGGGTAAATAGCCTATTATAAAGTATTTCAGGACAGAGTTGTCTTTATCAAGTATCAAGGTGATTTAAAAAGTGCTCTACTCACATCATATAAGTAGTACCAGTATCTACTGATAGCATGTAGAACTCTCAAAAGAAGAATAACATCTAATGAGGGATCTTCAAATGTTATGTTTTCAGGTGGAGTAGATATGAGGTAAACTTCTAGAGGGTTTAAAACGGAAGGGCACACACCATCTAGCAGAAAAGAACAAATCAATTGGAAATCTTCCCAAGATTTAATTATTAGGAGCCTAGGTAATATTAGTCATGGCATCCACTTTGCTACAACAGTCTCATTAGACAATTCAGCAAGCATTTTTACTTTCAATATACACAAAACATATGCTTACTTCTCTTATAGTATGCTTGTTTTAAAAGAAACATGGTGTCCCTAAAACATTCTTCTTCCTCATTCCTGTAGAAATGCAATGCACTCACCATGCCACAATTCATCATGCTTTTTAGAATTCCTAGGGGAGGTTTTTGTGGGAGCAGTTTGTGCTCTTCCTCTTTTACCACCAACACAGTCCTTATTACCATCTTCATCCTCCCGCACAGGTTTGTACCTAAAAAGTAATTTGAAGTTAAAAACATGTTTCTGAAACACTAACTTACACAGAAACAAAAGCAGTTATAAAAGTGTTAGTTCTTTGATCACTAGAATTTTACCTGAGTGACAGTTAAAAGCAGAAAGACAAGAAAAATGGATTTGGGTATGATCCAGCCTTAGAAGACAGGCTTCAGAAGCCAAATGTGTCATGGGGGAGGAAAAAATAGGGATGCTCCAGCTACGTGAACTGGAAGAGAAGCTGAAGGTAGACACACACATACACACATGAAAGAGGCACACCAAGTAGGGCTGTTTGCAGGGGGTTTTTTGCTTTTGTGTAACACCCTTGAGTGTTGGAAGGACATGATACTCAATGTTAAAATGTTTGGTGCAGGCATAGGCCAGTACTACTCCTAGCAATCAATGGAAGGCCAGCAAATACATAAACCTACACAGCAATCAGCTATAAAAAGCAGGATGAAGCTGGCCATTATTTGTAGACTGCAGGCATTCTCTATTGTTTGTGGTTTATTGCCTAACACCAGGAATGACCTCCTTCTATCTAGCAGGTGTCATTTAAGATTCCCCATTTCTTACTCATCAACTTTTATTTTGCCTGAGCTAGAAAGAATATCAGTAACTAACAAGGAGTTCTTTCTAAGATTTAGTATTTCAAGCACATCAGAAAATTCAAAGCTTCACAGTTTGGGGACAGGGTGGGGGGCACAAGAGACAGCTATATTGATATTTTCTATATGTATATAGATGCAGGAAACTGGAAAAAAAGCTGTCCCAAGTTTACCCAGCTGACTTACCAAATAGTATGCGTTTTTGTCCAAATCCCAGCTCTTCCTAATGGGTTGCTTTCATCATCTGTAGACTCCCTCTCCTCCTCAGCTTGCAAACTGTACTGCCTAACTGCTTGATACACAGTCATGTTGTATGGCAGCAAGTGATCTCCAATGTAAAACTGCAGTCTATGTCTCACATTCCCTGAATTTAAGAATTGAGCAGCCTGGACAAGAAGTAAACACACACAGATTAAGAACTCGATGATGGCTTTTCTTTAAGCTTTTCCCCATGATATTCCCTCCCGTAAACCCAAAGCAAAAAGCTTACCAAAGATTCATCTATTTCTTCATCTGATCCATCATCATCACTGTCCTCATCATCTTCTCTAACTCTTCCATAGCCTGAGGAAAGAGGAAAAAGATGCTTCTGTACTTGGACTTTCATAAACTCCACTGTTTAAACAGTTCCAAAATCTATCAGCTAAAGTAACTCAGATTTCAGTACCAGCATCTGGCATCAAAATGCCAAGTCACAGACAATCTGACAGTTAACTAGGTTACATTACTGTCAGTATTTAGACTGAACTGTTTATGACAAGACAGAGTTTGTCCCACAACAAAGAAGATCCTCTGCAATCTAATCTCCTCCCCTATAAAAGCAAGATACATTTATAGGTACCTCCCATTTGTCTTCAGTATAATCCCCACAGGTTTTTAGAGACTGGACACTACTGGCCATGATTATCCCCAGAAACAGAACTCACATCACTATATAACATGTATATACCTCTAACTACAAGGTATCTCTCAATGGCTTGCACCAAAGCCAGAGGATCAATCTTCACAGGTCCACCTTTCCACTGTTTCACATTAGCACAGTCTGGATGTCTTTGCAGTTGGCATTTTAATTGATGTGTATTGAAGAATTTTAAAGCTTGGGATCCTCTGTTAAGAGAAAAACTCAAAATAATTTGTGAAAAAAGTTGCTACACAAAGAATCTAATAACCATAATTGCATTTAAAATGCATTAAAATAGGCTTACACATGCATTTACAAATTCACTTGTCCAGTGTATTATTTCTCAGCCTTTCTCTAGAAATAAGCTATTAAGATTTGGATAAACAGATTAAAAAATTTAGTTTACAAGAACACCAGAATCCATGTTGGACAAAATGAAGTGTCCAATGGAAGCTACATGGATTAAAAGAAAGCCCAGCCTGGAGTCTGACCACAATACGCTGACTGCCTTGGAAATCTGAAGTTGTTCAGTGCTCAGCTCATGTCATTTAGAGCTGCATTTACCTGTGGTACTACAGGGATCAGGACTGGGGTGGAAAGTGCCAAGTATCCATTCACATGTTTAACAAGAACCTTAAGAGAGAACCTGAAAACTCCTCTGTCTGTTCTTGCCAAGTACAGTGTATATACACGTTGCATCTCACCAAGCTACCAATACTCTAGCTGGTTTTATATGCAAGCCTCTTATCTTAGGCTCCGATTTCCAGTACCAGTGAAAGAGCACCAAACCTTAATGCCTCAAAATCTTCACTGACATAATGCACATTAAGACTAGCAGTCAAACAATGCTGCTTAACTTCCTATCAAAAAGGATAGAATTTTACTTCTATATTTAGAGTGGTGAGGGGCTGGAACAGGCTGCCCAGAGAGGGGGTGGATGCCCCGTCCCTGGAGGTGTTCAAGGTCAGGTTGAATGGGGCCCTGGGCAACCTTGTGTAGATCCAGGCCTGGAGGGTGGTGGCTCTGCCTGGGGCAGGGGGGTGGAGCTCTGATCCTTGGGGTCCCTTCCAACCCAGATCATTCTATGATTAGCAGCTTGACTTATAGTTATCCCACTCTTTACAGAAAGAGTGTATATTAAAGAGCATTCTAAGATTAACAGAGGACATACTGTCTGCAAAAGGCAGTATCAAGACAATTAAATCTTTCAAGTAGTATAAATCTTTATTGTGTTCCTTCCTGTGGTTTTTAACACTTTCACAAAAAAAATACAGAATTGTAGTGTAAGTTAGATCAATGCTAAGCCAATACATTTACTGTAACAGAAGTTGTCACAACTAGTGACAAAAAATTCCACACTTTGTTACTACTTGAGAGGAATTATTTTGACATTTCAAATGTGAAAGAACCATTTTCAAAAATTCATTTTCAATGCTCCTCCCCCTCCTAAATTCATCATGATCACAGGAATACATCTATTATAGAGTTAAGCTTTTAGCCAGCACCACAAAAAACTTTGAAAGCTTGTATGCAACTTAGTCATAATGTATGCTATTCACTAAATGAAAAATAGTGTTGAGTTAAAGTGCACAAAACCAATAGTGGAAATAAGTCTTCAGTCATTAAAATATGTTACTTACAATGCAACTAAGAAGTTGGACTCTGTTTAATCTATCTGAAGACATACTGGCAGGTCTACAGTTATTTTAAAACTATGTTGACAGCCAACACGTCACTCAATCTATTATCACTCTGGACAACAGAAAGCCATCTGAATAATAGTTCAACACTAAACACAAACTCTCAACAGTTTCATTACTTCAGTAAAAATAGCAGTGTCCTAGCAAGAGATTCTTCCTTTTCAGTGTTTGTTACACTGGGACAAAGGAGACATTTAAATTTTTAAAGTTTTAAATTTAGAGATTACATCTAAATTACACATCCAACCCCAATCTAAGCAAGAGAAGTCTCAAGATAGTAAGCAAGCATTTAGTTAAATATTCAATTTCCCACTGAATAAGAGAGAGTGGACTGTTTAACTGCTTTTATGTTTAACAGGGTCAGAAGCTTCCATTACTTCTAGGAAGTTCTAGGATTGAAGGAAGTTTTGGAAAATAAAAGCTTTCAACAAAGTTTTTACCTGAGCATTAATCCTTACCTGCTCCCTGTCCCATTTCCACTGGGGAAGTCATGCACTTTGACAGGAAACTGTTCCATCTGACTGAGGCAATTGTTCATTTTATGGACTAATGCCAACAAAGGTGCATTTTCTAATGGCTCTAATCTTCCAAGGGGTTCTTCTCCAGGAAGCTGAAATACATCCGAGTCTTCTAGTTATATGCTTGAAAATCCATCTTTAGAAACTTATACCACAAGCTGTTGTGTTTTTAACCAAAACCCCAAACACACACTCCAACCAAAAAACCACCACACAACCAAAACCCAACCAACAAACAAACTGCAACTAAGAATCACTGCTCTCACTTAAAGTGTTAGCAGTATCAGGATGACTAGAAGACACAAGTTTATGAAAGACCTGTTTCAAAGAACACACTTTTCTCTCCTGGATTCAAATAAAAAGCTCTACAGATTTTAAGCATTCACCAGGAACAGTAAGCTTCATGGAAATTCAAGTTCCCTATTTTCTTTTCTTCCACTTTAAACCCCTTCCTTTAAAAATAGGACAATCTAGCTGTTTGAAGTATTTAAGACTAAGAGAACAAGCAGTGAGCCTACTACCCAAACTGTTTCTATATCAACTTCTTAAAGTCAGGAACAACTTTTGAGTTG
This sequence comes from Zapornia atra, assembly GCA_013400835.1. Taxonomy (NCBI): domain Eukaryota; kingdom Metazoa; phylum Chordata; class Aves; order Gruiformes; family Rallidae; genus Zapornia; species Zapornia atra. Next base: position 150,499 of record VZTU01005526.1, on the reverse strand, counting down.
TTCAAGGCTCAGACAACTGGGCATTTAAATTTTTCCACTGTTGCATGGAATTTTCTTCCATTTTAAGTTTAAAACTTGTAAATACATAGAATCACACAAAGTTGCAGTGCTCTACAGCTTAGGCATAAACAAAACATTCCTTTCATACTTGAACTTAAGTGATTGCTGAACCTCTCAAATGGCAAGATAAATACAATTTAAAAGACAATGAAGAGTGACACAGCAATAAACAAGAAAACTTACTGGAGAAGAAAAAAATACATGAAGAAATCTTTTCAATCTGATATCCCTGCTTACAGCATCTTTCTCACTTTTAGATGTCAAATAAAGCAGCAGTTGTTTAACAAACCCACTATGCTGGATTTCAAATGAGGAGACATCAGACTCCGAGACAATGCTACGGATTTCTACAAGGCACTCTGTTCCACCATCCACCTGCAGAACATGAAGGTAGTATTTTATTACCCAGGTATTAAGAGCTTAAGAAATATTCTTTTTCTTCCTATTGCATGGACCAGCTATAAAGGAAGGGGGGGAAAAGGGAGGAGGAGAAGGGAGGGTCTAGAGTAGATAGTAACTCAATACAAGCAACAGTGGGGCAAATAACCTGAGGATACACAGTTTCAAGAGAAGTTACAGGCTACATCCACATTTTCCCTGTTTTAAGAGAAATGCAAGGTCCATTTCTGTCTCATGCAATAAAGATGAGCTTCAACCAGAAGTGTGTTGAATGTGGGGTTTTTTTAAAATTCAGATTGGTGCACATTTCATATGACATCTATGTGGACAAGGAGGAGAGAAATTTTCCTATTTTAATGATTGCTTAGATCAAAGCACAGAACAAAATTCAGCTATTTACTTCAGACATTACAGGTTTAGACCATCTATCAAGGATCAGAACAATCTAGGAGTTCTTGAAATGCCAGTAGATTCAGCCCAATCTCTTTGTTCCATCCTTTCAACAAAATGCTACTTCCACCTCATCCTACCTGCACCCCCAAAGTTCTTTTACAAACTGGTCTTTAGTCAGTCCATCCCTAACACTTAACTATAGAAATCTGAAATAAAGTTCCAAGTAGCACATTGCTAGGAATCAAGAACATCCTGCTTAATACTAGTCATTTATCATAAGTGGTATGTATTGGAGCTTACATATTAATTCTAAGAGAAGTCCCAAGCAAACCACTGCAAGTTAAGAAACACTTATGATTTAAAGTAAAACCTTAATGCATAAAACAATGGTTAAAATTTGTCACACTAAACCAGCCAGCTTTCCTCTAGCTGCTTACTAAATACTTCTACTGCTTATGTTCCCACCACTCCAAGTAAGTTTGCCACTTCTAACCTGGAGGTTGAGTTGTTCAGTTGCAGTGCAAAGTCTCTGTAGTACATTTAGTGCAGGATTGCTTCCATCCATGTTTTCAGAGCTAAAATAACGTTCTACAAATTTATGGGCCTGCTCCTTAATCCAGCCCTTAATTTTCTCTCTGTAAAGAAGCACACAGAAGGCATTCAGCCACACGTAGCATTTACATACTCCAATACTACAAGTAAATGCAACCAGAATATTATTTTCCCCAGCCCAGAGAAAACCCCTTCCCTCTGTCTCCAACACAGTCAAGTTGTATTCTGTAGACAATAGTTCTCACACTGTTTTTCTTCAATTCTCCAATTTTCCCCCAGCATGCTATATTAAACTAAGAGGCCTTTTCTTCTCTACCCTAAGATCTTGGTTCTTCTTCCAGAGATTTTAACAGTGGTTAAGCTCAGAGTTCTTTAATGGGTGTTACTCTGTCACCTGATGGCTATAAGAAAGTAGATGCACCTAAAAGCCTAGACATTCAAATATTTAGAATATTTTTTGTGTGCCTACCTGTTATTGGAAATGGTATCCTTGGAAGCAGCCCTTGCAAGACCACTTACTCCTGCTGTTCGTGCTGGTTCAATATTATTACTGTTGGACTGTGTGCTTAATCTTCCCCATGTTTTAGGATTTAAACTTGCCAAGAAGGAAGATTTAGGAGATTGAGTAGTTGTTGGGCTTTTAGCTGCAGAAAAAGACAGAATTAATAGAATCAATAGGTTTATTACAGCTTGCACTTTTGACCACCTATAAGCTTACTTTTAAAATGAGACAGAGTATCACATAAAGAATTATTTACCTTGATTGTCTACTTTGTCATCATCTCTTGGAGGAGAGTATTTTGGTCTCCTTGGCCCTCGTTTTGGCAGTCTCTTTCTCTTCAGAACATCGCTCAGTCGTCTGTACAAATTTAAAAATAGAGTAACATGTTTCCATCCTCCATATTCATACACATCCCCACCCTTCAGTGTAAGATGCAACTGCCAACTATTTCATCAAAAACTATAGGGGTTCCCACCACATAACAAGGAGGGTGACAAGGGAAGAATGTGCTCTGAAAGAAGGGGCCTCAACTCTACTTCAACTGGAAGGACAGAGTGACTACTGTATCCAGAAAGAAAGGATTTTGCTTGCTGTTACCTTTCCACTCTGGGCAATCATATACAGACAGAAGTGTTTCATGGTTTTAGTTGTGTGACCATCTGGTTTTTCATTTATTTGAATACACACACACAAAAAAATAATCCACAAATCTCTACTGAAGAAACACCAAAAGACTGACCTGTATTTGACCTGCCCTCCCCATTAAAGGCCAAAAAAGCACTTTTTCCAGCAGTTTTCTACCCACTAACCCTACACCTCCCACGTTCACATGTTTCAATTCTGGTTTAAGGCAAGTCTCCTTATTATACCAATACATTAGGACAAACATTTCACCTTTAAAATACAGGCAAGCTATGTAACATTTAAATAATTTATTCCTATAAGAGATACTAATCTTCCACGTGTTCAAAAGTCTCACATTCCAACAAAATAACTTAAGGGTGACCTCTTTTTTCCCTCTAGTCTCCAGCAGAAAGGAACCATAAGCCACAGCTATAATTTCTCTGAAAGAACCACTCTGTCCTCAAGAATTACATGAGACTACAGCTGTTGCTCTTGGCATTCTCCATCTCTCCCTAGACAGCATGGATTGTTTCATATCATTACATTCTAATGAGCAGGTCACTGCTCTCTTATTTCATATAAAAATCAATCTAAACCACCCCTTGATAGCTTCAACACCACTCCATTTTAGTTCCTTAGATCAAAATGTTACTGCAAGATGTAGGTGATACTGTAGCAGCCTGTGTAGACTTTAAAAAAAAAAAAGACACAACCAAACAAAAAAAACACCCAGAAAACTACCACAGACAAAAAACCCACAGATTGTTCACAACAAATAGTGCACTTACCCCTGTGGACTCAGATCCAAAGAGTCCTCACGGCTGTGCTGTAAGCTGGGAGAGCCCAAATCAGCAGCTGCATTACTGGCAGCAGTGGCTGTTCCAGTATTTATTGTTGTAGTGGCACCCAGTGTTCCTGATCCATTAGTGCATACTTTTGGTGGACTTGTTAGCAGAGCCTCAGACTCTGCTAAATTTTTCACCTGGTGCATTACCCCTTTGCAAAAGAAGAAACATTTGTTTGGAGGGTTGATTTGGTTGTGGGGCTATTTTGGAAGGAAGGGTGGGGACAAAGTATTTGGAAAGATCAAAGTCTCTTATTAGAGCTTCTGTTTTGGCTACTGGCAGCATTGGCTTACCAGTACTAAGTTCTAAAGGCAGCTCAACCCTTTATTCAAAAAGTTAAGCTACATAGTTTAAGAAAAATTGCAGCAGCATGAACAATAGCTAAAGTAGCCCAGGAGTCCCCAGTAGGTTATAAGAAACAATTCCTGCTCAAGAATCATCAGTTTTGTCCCATAAGACTATCCATGTAATTTCAGCAAGCCAACTTCAGCCTAGAAACAAGTTCACTAGCATCCTGTCAGCCTGTACAAACTTGTTTCAGATTCAGAAAAAACAAGCTTTTCTCCTCCAGGGTCTTAATCAGCTCTTATCCAGTCATATGACAACTGTTTTATTCTTCAAGAACAGTATCAACTTTTTACAGCTTGGGGGACAGAGTAAAGAGTACAGATTCCACACACATGCACACACATTTAAAGTGCTAAATAAGGAGCTGCAGAAGAACTAAAAAACCCCAAGATTTACCTTCTCTTCTGAAGTAAACACTAAAAATGTCAGGTAACTTTTGCATTAAAATCTCTGCCATCTGCAGGGCTCCAACTACTATCTTAAGGTCTTGACTCGACAGCATGGAGGCAATATGACTAAAACAGAAATGACTGGAATTAGATGTTATGTTGTTTTAAAAATAATTATAAAATCAAGCCAGTTCATCCTGCATAAGTAGTACTACAAGCAAACAAGTGTCCTTGTGCTTTTAAAAAAGTGCTAAGAGGACTGGAAAAGCTTTCTTCCCACCTAAATCAGTTTTACCGAGTTTTAACATATGTATAAAAGAGTTTACTACTTTTAAAGAACATAGTGTTGTGGAACTTGGTATTGGTTTGGAAAAAACAGTCAGTTTATTTTCTAATTGCATCCTTTTATCTAGAGCCCTACCTTTATGGTGTATCATGTAGGATAGGTTTTACAATTAGACTTACCAGTTAGATGTCACAAGTCTGTTACTAGTACACACAGCCATACAGATAACCTAAGTTTAAGAACACCTAGAGGTGGCACCTACTGCAAAATCTAAGATGCAAACAATTCCTGAAGAGTTGGCAGTCTCAGCTTTTGGAAAACAGTAAGAATTTAGAAGGACAATTCTCCAGTGACAAAGAAGATTCAAAGAGAACTAATCACAAGTTTGAGCTGTAAGCTCAAAATCAGTTTCATTCAGAATGTGTAACCAACCCACCTTGAAACAGCATGGTTTTTCAGGACATCCTTCAGAAGTTCAGCATCAGCAAAATAAATTATCCTAAGAATTGCTCTAAGGCACTTGTGTCTAACAGCAGGTCCAGCTGAAGAACTATATACTTCATAAAGAACACCAAACAATGTTTTGATAAAGGATTTTGCCAGTTCTGGGTCCTCTTTCATTAGTTGTGCTCGAGCATCATCCTTCTTCAATTCTGAATGTCCACCTGTGAGAAATTGTGCAACAAATCAGTGCACAGTTCACTGCACCTCTGCCCTGATAATCACTTTAAGACAAAAAACTTAGTTTAGCTCTTAAATGGATTAAAAGATCCAATTTAAGAACCAGAAGTGAAACTGATGGCAATAATGTAGGAACAAATCCTCTTCTTCTGAGGAGCCATCTTCAGTTTGTTTATCTATTTCTGTACAGTAGTGAGAAAACTTCACACAGTCTTTGTTAAATAGAAGAGCTGTATAGAGAACATGGTTTCAGGAAGTCCCAAGCCAGGAAGACCCCCAGATTCCCCTCCATTTTAATGTATTTGCAGTTCCCAGGAAAACAGCTTACACATTAAAAACACATTTCAACAGTTACAGTTTTGTTTAAAGCAGTTTCCATTCACAGAAAATCAGAAGAGTTTGATGTTCTACAGAAAGCACAAGAAATACATTAGCTAAGTAGCAGACTGTTTTATAAACAGGGCCACAGAGATGATTAGAGGGCTGGAGCCCCTGCCCTACAAAGAGAGGCTGAGGGAGCTGGGTTTGTTCAGCCTGGAGAAGAGAAGGCTGCAGGGGGACCTCATTGCAGCCTTCCAGTACCTGAAGGGAGCTTATAAGCTGGAGGGGATTCAACTTTTTAAAAGGGTAGATAATGGCAGGACAAGGGGGAATGGATTAAAACTAAAGGAAGGAAGGTTTAGATTAGATATTAGGGGGAAGTTTTTTTTCCAGAGAGAGTGGTGAGGTGCTGGAACAGGCTGCCCAGAGAAGTAGTGGATGCCTCATCCCTGGAAGTGTTCAAGCCCAGGTTGGATGGGGCCCTGGGCAACCTTGTGTAGATCCAGGCCTGGAGGTTGGTGGCCCTGCCTGTGGCAGGGGGGTTGGAGCTCTATGATCCTTGGGGTCCCTTCCAACTCAGACCATTCTATGATTCTATGATAACCCAGCACAAGTTTGCCACAGGTAGACACTCCAGGTGTACACGAAGCTGCACTTACTAGTGTTTGTATTGGCTAAAGGGTTTGGTTTCCGCTGAATGGCACGTGCTGTTCCAGTATCCTCGTTTATTTGCTGCATAGAGTTAAAATCAATAGTATAGACACGCCCGAGCGTAGACAGGCTTATCTCATCCTCACCAACCTGATGAGCTGCCTAAAAACAAGAGATTCAAGTTAAGAAATTTGTAGCAAACAGGATGCTGTACAAAAAGGCAGTGAGACAGGCAACAGTAGAAGAAACGACTGACAAATACAGAGAGTGATTAGAGCATTTCACCCGTTACCGAGTGCCAAAACAGTGCAATATTACAGCAGGAGTTCTGAGGAAACTGGTGTGTTTCTTGCTCAGAAAGAACAAGGCTGATATTCTCAAAACACTACGAGAGCACTCAGTTCCCTATACAGCCACATACATATGAACATCACCATGTAAGCGTGTGAAATTCCTACCTCTATTATTCGACTATCAATTCTGTTGTAGGGATGCCAGAGACCCCTGTCATCTCTCCACTGCCATATTGCACCATCTGTATTTTGGGCATTTCCTTTCTTTAGCATAGTATCAACAGCAAAGATTCCCTCTTTTGGCAGGCAAGGCATCAGTTCACTGTAAATAAAATCAAAACAGTACTTTTCTATAAGTACAAAATGAAATCCATCTAATCTGAAAACTGCTTTCATTTTAGAGAAGTTAAGGATTTTAACATATCAAACAGACCCAAAACCTAGGGCTGCATAACTTACCAGATAAGAGAAGTAAGCTCATAGAGTTCTTGAGGACTTCGTGGAACAAGGTCAATTTGTTCTTGACAACTCCCATTTGAGGCTCCACAAAGGAGGAAGTGAAGTGTTTCTGCAATATCTACAAACATTATGAGATTGCCTATATCAGAATATGGACTCTGTCTTGTGTTATAGACACTATGCAGAGGAATAAGCAGCAAACAGACAGTAGACAGTAAGACAAAAGCCATCTCTTTGAATGTCGTAAGAAATGTTTGATTTCAGATCCAGGGTTTGTCAGGGTTTTGTTTTTGAGGGTGTTCTTCCTTTAAGGGAGGGGGGAATATTACTCCATATACAGAGCACAGGAGAAAACACGGCAACACGAAGGACAGTTGAAGTAACAAGTCAAAATTTACATGAACAAAAGAAAACAAGCAAGGACTAAAATGCCTACACAGTGATTATTTTCCTTTATGTTTTACCTTAGTAAAAGCCCTTAAATCATGTTTCCCCTACTTGGTAACTACTGAAAGAATTATTTGACTTGTGCTAAAACAAATGTAAGTTATTCTGAAATGAGTGTAACTTGTGCTGCTAATACAGACTCAAAATCAGGTGAGTACTCCAGCAACAACAGCCAGAGACAGGTAAAGAGAGAAACACCACTTGGAAGGAAGAGGGAAAAACCCCAAAACACAAACACCAACTTTCAACAAGAGCATTTTCATGGGGAAGCTAGCTAAGTGAACAAAAAAAAAGAGTAGGAGAAAATAGTATTTGTATAATCAAGTGCAAAGAGTTCCATTTTGAATATCAAAGAGCAAGAACTCACTTTGCTTCATAAGCTGGACTGCAAGTGTAGGACAATTGGAGCACATCAAGGAAAACATGCGCACCACCATGATGAACATTCCTGAGCTCAGGATAGGAGGCGTCACTACCAGGAGTTGCTGGATATTTGTTAACAAGTCCTTGGAAGCAACCTGCTGGAGCAAGTTCTTCAGGAGGGAACAGCAAAATTGAAAACATTAGTCTGACTATGAATGGTAAACCCTTGGGGGAAACTGAGGGAAGGAAAGAGGAACAGAAATCCATGCCCCTAAAAGCCATACCCTTACCTCCTCGTGCTGGAAGTTGTCCACTAGCCGTGCAAAACAAAGACACGTGCTTTCAACAGATTTTTTGTCCTATTATAAAAAAAGTGAAGATGTGTTTGAATTAAAATATTTTAACTTGCATTAGATTAATCCTGTCATTTCGAGGCATTCACAAAGTTTGTCCAAAAAGGCCATTCAAACCAAATTTTACAGAACATTACAACTCTGAATTTTAAATTCATCAATACAGTCTAAATCGACCCCATGATAGGGTATATTCCCTGGGAACACCTCACACTTGTAACACAAATACCTATTAGAGCTGAACAAATGGGTCTATAATATCCTTTTGAGGATTCTACAAGGAGGAAACAAAAGGGAAAAGAGCTACAAAACCAGAGCAACAAAAGATACAGATAATAAGCAGGAGTGACAGCTACTCTTGTACAGACTACATGAAGCCTGGTATTTTATCATGCAGCGCAGCCAAGACAGCAAATGCAAAGACAGCAAGACAGTTAAGAACTGCTCTAGTTAAAAGGTCACTGAAACACTCAAAAAGGTTCATTTGAAAGTAATAAAAAGCTTTTACTGTAAGGGTGGTTAAACACTGGAAGAGGTTGCCAGGAGAGGCCATTTCTCCTTGGAATTAGTTTTTAAAAAGTATCACCTGTATATGGTCCCAGGCAATCTGTTCTAGTTGACCTTGCTTAAGCAGGGGGCTAGGACTAGGTAACTGAGAGGTCCCTTCCAACCTCTACTCTGTTAAAAGCTAACTCAAGACTTTGGGTTTTTTTGGTAGAGAAATTCTACCTCAAAATTTCTTGAAATCTTACAATTGTGGGCTGCAGCTTCTCTTCAGAGAGCTAGTCAGCACTTGTCCCTACTATTACTGAGAATGGCACTCCTTGTTTCCAAAGCACCATTTACAGTTGACATTTGACTTCTATGTAGCTGCTTCAAAGACTGAAGTAGTCTCTCAACAAGATGATGTTAGCAAATTTAAGAGCAACAAAAGAACACACAACGTTACCCAGAAGCTTCCATTCAGTTGCATTTGTTAAGAATCAATTTTTTTCCTTTTTCACCCTTTTTTAACAGCAAGTCTGCCAATCAAGCAGTATATTCACATCTCTTTTGGTGCAATAATCACTGAGTGTTCATTTATGAGCACAGCAGCATTGCAAGATAGGGAGATTGTAGGAATACCATTATTTCAAACTAATTTGCAAGAGCATGAACTTTAAGTGCCACAAGCCCTTCCAAAAAGCCAAATCACAAAAAACACCAAACCCACAAAAATTGAAAGTGAAGCTTTTTTGAGTGTGAACTGGGAGACAACCTTGCAACTCGTTTGTTAAGAAAAAGACCAGTAGTGCTACTGGATTTTCTCTTACAGATGGGCAACAAGGACTAAACCTAAATATTATAGTCTACATTAGAGTAACTAACTTAATTTTGCACAATGAATAGGGATGTCACAAGTCCTTACAGCACATTTACAAAATAATAGACAGTCCCTAGGCATGTCACATCACAACTTGACAGTCCAGAAACTGTTAGGCAGTTATCACACTGCAAAGGCAAATAATACACAGTAGAGAACTAGGTATCTGGAGGCAGCTTTATACTACTTTCAGTTCAAAACTGAAGCTTTCTGGTTTATTATAGCTTCTTACCTGATGGGTTAACCTTTGTGTAAGCAATGGCAAAGAGTCTGCCACAAAGTGAAACTCATCAGGCGTTATACTCTGGCAGCAGTTGGCAGCAATAGCTAGTGCATTCCTCTGTGCATTTATACTGAAGAATTCCAGATACAGCAAACAGTCTGCCAACCCACCCTGTAATAAAACAAACAAACATGTTGACTCTCAATACTGCTGAAGTCACATAAGGTTTTTTCCTTATTTCGTCTTCACAGATGATCACCAAGATGTAGAAGTGGCACAGGTAGACGTGCTTTCTGTTTTACTTACTGCCTGCAGAATGGCTTTACTATGCCTGCGTGATAACATCTCCAGGGCTGTAAGTGCCTGCTCTGCCACATCAATGCACTGAATAACTTGCAGCTATAAGACAACAAGAAAGCTTGTAAAATAGTATTCTTTACAAACTGCTTTATAAACAATTTTCATTATCACTTGCACAGTTGCATCATGTACTAAAGCACACACACTAATGCAGCTGCATTGCTAGCAGCCCATCTAAGGCTAGCTATATAGCTACTCCAAGTTTGTATGATTACATTGTATATTTGCAACACAGACAAAAACTTTTCAGTCAATCAGTGCTTTTCAGGAAGAGTATGAACAAAGAATAAACCCATTTTTAAAACCTTCTCATGCATTAAGCATTATTTTACAAGCCATGATCTTAATGGTGTATCCTAGAGTTAAAACAAAATATAAAATCCCTTCAGATTTGTTTAGCATTGTTTTGATTTGATTACCTTTTCCAAGAAGACAGGAATGGCATCTACTACTACAGCAGATGATCTGGGAAGTGCTTCCATCATGTATGTTAAGGCCCGGCACGCATGGTTCATCTATTAAACAGATATATATATTTGGTTTTCAGTTCACAATACATTTTTCTAATTAAAAAAAATTCTAAAACATTAAAAATCACTTACAATATCAAAGTTGTGCTCCATCTGCAGCAGAGTTATCTGTTTTAAAATAAAGTATTGTTAGTTTAATAAAAAGTATCTAGATATCAACATACAGAGCACAAGTCAGCATCGCTGCTTTGGACTCAGAATTTTAGTCAAGTTTCAAGAGCTATGATCTATTCTTGAACTATTAAAGAATTAATAGAACTAAAAAAACACTTTGCAAAACATGCCTTCAAAACCAAATAATGAAATATATACACATCCTTAATTAAGAGTATACAATATGGATTCATCATTTTTTATTTATGCTGTTAATTGAGGGAAATACTAAGTCCTCAAATAGACAAATGAGATTTAATCTTTACCAAAGCTGGTACAACACTCTTCACTGGAAATCCTCCTAATGTTTCTTCATTTCCCATGACCAACAGCTGGCACATCTCAATCACTGCCTGTAGCTGTTGACTTTCATCAGTGGCTTGGAGACCTTGTAAAAGCTGTTGGGCTTTAGAACCTAGATATCCAGAAAACAGATTAGGAAAGAAGATATTAGAAGACATAAGTGTTCAAAAGAACTGTTACACTATACTTCTGCCAGAGTGGAAGACCAGAGATAGTTTGTTTTCCTCTGTATTTGTAGTTTCACTTCCTTTCCCTGTCATAAGAAGGGGGGTGGGGATAGGATAGGGAGGCAAAAAAAATCTCACTCTTGGCTGTCTTTCCAGTGCAGATTGGTCAGGACAGGGAGTTCACCACACTGCTCACCACCGCCATCTTGCCAACCTACAGCAGGCGCCAGAACCCACACCACTCCACTGTTATAAAGCAAAGGACTTTTCAACACAACCCCCAGATAATACAGCACATGGAGTACTTATGAGACCCCATCTTCTTCTTGGCAGCCAGTGTAAAAAGCTGCCTTCAGCTCTCCTGGGAAGCCAGAAAGACTTGGACTAGAAGGTAAGCACCTTGTTCAGCTGCATAATGCAGACATGGTGGAACAAGACTAAGGACCCATGTTCTCGCTGACACACTGCCTGAAGGAACTGATTTCTGTCTGAATCCTAAGACACTTTACAAACTACAAACAACGTACCTTAGAACTGACATCTACTAATAGTTTTAAAGCTAGCTTAAGCAATTGATTAAAGCTAGCAAAAATCCCAAGGGGGTTGGGAGAGGTCTTTTGTTAAGCAGCCCATCATGCAAAAGAAAAAGATAAGGAAGGGGTGAAAAGGCAAGAACCCTCCCTTTCCCACCTAAAAGGGAACATTAAGATGCCCCAAAAAGAGAGACAAGAAGAGAAAGGTGGCTAAAGTAAATGCCCTTTCCTTCTAGGAAGGCAAGCAAATGAATATTGTTGACCAGTAGTCTAGTATCATCACGACATACATATCTCCAACATGTAAAGTTATTAAACTATGAAGCTAATACAAATATTAAAAATTACTAGTGGCTGAATTCTACTAGTCTGGAAGTGGAAAGAATTAAGTCAAATTAGACAAACTTTGCTTACTAGCTCCACTTCCAATTGTCCTGTGGAAGAGCTGCGACATCCGAGGACCAAGAGGGCCAAACAGGTGAGGAGGAAGACCCCTAGCCTCTAATAGAGCTAAAAGCAAACAGAGGATAACAGCCATTGTCAAAGCTTCTACAAATATTTTTAAAAGCTTAAATTCCATGATGCTATAATTGAAGATTACTAGAATTTTGATACTTTAGGAAAGAAGAGTTAAGATTAGATAACTACAGCTATCTCAATTTCTAAAAAAACACCAAAAAGATGACCTTTAGGAACAAATACATTATTTTTTGTATGCATCAGAGCATTAAGGCCCTTTAAAAAGTCACCCACTGAGTTTCCAGAACTACATATTTTACAGAAGTCTGGTCTTTTAAGTCTAGATCTAGAACAGCAGATATACCAGACTAATTACAAACCTGAACTCAAACTGCATAAAACAGGTTAAGCTTATCTTCACATTTTCAGGAACTGAATTTTGCTATTAATCTGAGAAACTGACACTGAAAAAAGTTCACATTTTTATTTGCTGATGAGGAGACAGGAGAACTCCATCAGACATACTCCATTAGATATTGGGGCATATTCAGTTTTGTTCTTAAACACTTCTCAGTAGCGTTACTTAGTCTAGAGTAAGTGGGTGATTCTGATTTTTATTCTAGCAAGTATGGCTACTGCTGATCAATACAATAACACTTAACAGTAAAGAAAAATTTAGCTCAATATTCCTAATGCATGCCTATGCTTCCTGAGGACTCTAAGCAAGTGAGCTGGTAGTGACATAGCACTCATTTTAACATTAAGTACCCAGATTATCCAAAACCTGTCATTTGCAAGGGAGATGACTATCTCAGAGCTCCTTACAATGTAGTAGGAAAATCAAATTGCAGGACATGCAAAATGACTTTATACTTGTCTGTACTCTCAAGTTTAGAGACATCTGAATCCTTTAGCCCAAGCACAAAAGCAAGCATTTTAACAACATTTACATTTTGTTTGGTCAAAGCTTACAGCAACACAGATATCAGTGACAAGCACAAAAAGTGTTATCTGGAAGCAGGCAGAGTAACAGTGGGCCTAACCTGACCTGTCAACTGAAAACACTTGTGCAAAGACTTCTTTTCATATTTGAGGTTACATGCTTAATAGGGCTGAGTTCTCAATTGTCTCCACCCACCTCCTGAAAAATCATCAATACTAGTGTATTATACACCATGTAAATGAGTAAGGATGCTATGCCACCCCCCCCCAAACATTACTTCCAAATTCTTGCATCTTCATAGAATTAAGGTTTGTAAACATACATACTTCAGAACTACTGTAATGAAAACACACTCACAGAAAAACAAAATACAGCCTTCCCACTACATATAATACAAAACTTGAGTAGCTATGGCTGTTTATAGGCTCCAAGAAAAAAGTAAATAATTTCTATACCTTGTAGTCTTCCCATCTCAGAATCATCTGACTCACTTTCTCCAGAGGTTGTCATACCTACAGCCCCAGAAACAGAACTAGAAGCTAAAGAAATAAAAGAGATGACTGAAAGTTACATACAGTGCTTTTAATACTACCCAATTCTCATCAGTTTCACCATCAAGGAAAGCATCCACCATCAGAAGAGTGCTCTGCATTTAACATTGCCCCCATCATGCTTTTGTACAATTGTCATTTTACATAAAGCAGTCTACAGGTCTAATACTTTCCAAGAGCTGAAGAGAGGCTATATAAACATAAGATAATGAAAAGAAAATACAGCTAGATCAGCAAATTACCTTTCAGACAAATTTACTTGTATCCTTTGTAAACTCCTAGTTGAGTGCTATGCTGCACTTGGTTTCCATTAGTTTTGACTTTTTATACTGATGTAGATAGCTTTAAGCAGAGCACATTGAAGGTTTTCTACAATCCAGCTAATTGTTGGAAAGCTCATTTGAATGCACTACTGATTAGGTCCAGATGATAAATTAAGTACCATTTCATAGGACTGTGCAAGTAAGAATACTGAGCTTGGTTACAGATTTCTCCAGTACAGACATGCTTGCAATTTCAACACAAAACTTGTAGAATATTTATGAGTAGTTACAAAAGAGCTTTTTACAGGTAAATGCATGCCTTCTGTATTCTGAAGAGTTTGGTGTCTCTCCAGCTGACAGTACAGTAATTTATGAAGCATCAGCTGAAGTCATTTTAAAAGAGTGTAGATACCTGAAATAATTCAAGTCTATTTTAATGGCCATACATGAAGAATACAAAAAAACCCCCAAACATGTACCAGACTGATCTAGGAGACCAGATTCAAAAGTTAAGGTGTACGTCTGGAAAACCTTCCACAATTATTTACCAGCTTAAAAAATTCTCTCCCAAGCTTCCTTCCATTTAATCATTAAGTGCAAAGAAGTTTATATTAGCAACTGTGCTAAAATGCTTCAGTTGGGATTTCTTCTTACCTGCTGCGCCCTGGGGAGTCTCATCTGTACGCGCAGCTGAAGAGTTAACTCCATCCTGGTTGTTATCAGGATCAGCCATCTTCTCTTGTCGGCGAGCTTCAGCTGCTCCTCTTTTGCCCAGGCCAGAGCCTCGCCGACTAAAGATTCAAAAAACCAGAGTTTCAGGCCTTATGAACTCATCCAAGACATTTGTTAGTGTGAGACCACTCAAAAGACACCTAACAGTTGTGTAATCACCCCAAAGTTGGGCGAAATAACAGCTTTGCTAAGAATCCATCTCCACAAGACAATCCTTTCCTCACACCTTGCCAATGATTTTTTTAATACTAATGCATTACAGCTCCATCCTTACATTATACCCTTCAAGACAAGGCAGTCTGCTCAAAAGTAATAGTCAAAACGAGAGATTAAAGTGACTGTTACATACAAATTACGTACACATTTGAGAAGTTCTATTACAGAGTAACTATCTTTAAGTTCTGAACTACTGAAAACAAACAGAATTCTGATATTCACCTTAGCTTTCAGTGCCAGAACAAGTTTGAGGGTGCAAGCCTTTTTTTCATCACTACTGTCATCACCACTACAAGTACATATACCTACAAATTAAACAGTCAAATTCAAATCACAGAAAGGTAAAGGTTGGAAGTGACCTCTGGGTATCACTTAGCCCAATCCACCTGCTAGAGCAGGATCATTTAGAGCAGGTTGCACAGAAACACATGCAGGTGGGTTTTGACTATCTCCAGAGGACACTCAACCATCCCTCTGGGCAGCCTGACCCAGTGTTCCACCCCCCTCAGAGTGAAGAGCTTGTTTCTTATGTTCAGACAGAGCTTCCTGCATTCCAGTTTCTGTCTGCTGACCCTTGTCGTGTCACTGGGCACCATTGAGTCTGGCCCCATTCCTAATCTAGGTGATCCTGCTCTGGCCATGGGCGTTTAACTAGATGACCTTTTGAGGTCCCTTCCAACCCCTCACATTCTGTGATTCTCTTGACATCTACCCTTTAGCCATTTGTAAGTATTGGTAAGATCCTCCCCAGAGTCTTTTCTTCAGACTAAACAGATCCAGCCCCCTCAGCCTTTCCTGATAAGGGAGATGCTTCAACCCCCTCATCATCTTCATTACCCTCCGCTGGGCTCTCTCCAGTACTTCCCTGTCTTGAACTGGAGTGCCCAGAACTGCACACTTGAACACAATCAGATTTCAGAAGCTTTTCTCTGGCATGGAAGAGGGAAAGTATCTGCATTGCAACTACTAAATGTAGTTTAGGTGTAAGGAAAAAAGCTTGTTAAAGTGTGGTAAGTCTAGCTTCAGAATATATGCAGCTATGACATTTCTTGCACAACAGGACATGTTTAGTCTCTCCTGTTTAAAATTCTCAGGACTATTATTCCCTGCAGCAGAAAGTACATTAAGTGCTTAGATACACTCCTGTGCAACACTCATGTGTTGTACCATGATGGCTAAATTTTAAAATAGTCATGTATATTATTCATGATGGACAGTAGTTTAGTGCTCATTCTTTGTGTCTGGTATTTTTTTAAACATCTCCCAAAGGAAAGGATTACTCAGACCTGTGATAATTGCTTTGAGTCTTTCTTTCCCTCCAACCCCCACAACTGAGGGACTTATTGAAAGTCTGATGGCTACAAATGCTACACACTATCCACGACACTGGTGCAGAGTATCCCAGGAGGCCTGAAGAGCTACAGTTTCTTCTACAATAGCAAAGTAAGAGACAGAAGGCCAGTTTTCATGCATGAAAGTTGACAGTGACATTGCTACCACTCTATTGCAGTAATCACATTTCATAATCTTAAGTTTCACCTGGTGCTAGCACAGGAGCCCGTGGTCTTTTGCCGTGTGCTCCGCCGCAAACTGGGGAGCTCAGCAGGTGGTGATTCACTGCGCTTCTTCGTAGATTTTCTTAGACCTATGTAATATGTAAAGAATGGAGATTAAAGGAGTCTTTAGATACACAGCAGTTTTACAAAGTGAAACTTCTGCATACAGTAAATTTCTATGTAGAAGAACAGCTTCTACCTAAGAATCACAGTAAGTTCACATCAGCTTTTAGTCAACCTACACTGAACTGCTACACCAGTAAAAGAAAGGTCTAGATACTTACTTTTAGTCACTCTTTTCAGTTAAGCAATCCTGACTCAGAGTTGTTAACAATTCTTTTTAACCTATACATTGTATTTACAAAAGAGCTTGTAAGTCTCTCAGGCTAAACATATTGCATTATAGGATACAAGTTTATTACTTGACATGTTGAAGTTCAAAACAAAAGATTCTGTAGCTTCAACTAAAAAGAGAAAAAGAAATTTCATGGGAGGGCAAGCAGGGAGGGCAGTAGTGGTTGCATCTTCCCCCCCTCTCCCTCCCACCAGGTAAATCTGTGAGGCATAAGTCTTTCTCCACTAGCTGAACCACAATCTTCACTCAGTTTCATTCACACAGCCTACAATACAAGTATTTGTACTGTAAGACTGAACCAACTGATATTAATATGCT
Source organism: Zapornia atra (assembly GCA_013400835.1). NCBI lineage: Eukaryota > Metazoa > Chordata > Aves > Gruiformes > Rallidae > Zapornia > Zapornia atra. The sequence continues at coordinate 133,508 of VZTU01005526.1, read as the reverse complement.
GTAGGCCATGAAGCCATTAGTCTGACCAATCATCCAGCCATAGAACCAGGTAAAATCTTAACACACAAACCCCCCCATGCAACAGAACATTCTCAGCTAATGAACACACTTCCTACCAGGCTGAAACACTCCAAGAGCTTCCAAAACACAAGGCTGATAATTGAAGTGGTGAAAGTGTAAAACTGGGACTGACAATTCAGTTCCCCCTACCTACCTCTACAATAGATGAGATTCCCATTACATTGATTTAGAAATACTATTGCTAGAATAGAGGCAAATCATTTTTAAAAGATGAGAAAGTTAGATCACTGCTCCCTCTTCTGGCAGTAAAGCAGAAATAAGACCTATTTAAATGTACCATGTTTTTGAACAGAGTACCTGCCAAACTGAATCCTCTATCTCCTTAATCCTAAAACATTCCTGGAATGCTGAGTTGTGGTATTAAGAGATAAAATGCTAACTATACAGATTCTAACTAGATATCTAACAGAAGGAGGAAAGCAATCTGAAAGCTATTATTAACCTGGTCAATAGCCTGTCCTTTCAAAACACTGTATTCGACCCAGAAACACAATGCTGGGTGCAGTTAAGTTCCATAAAGATGAAGGTTAACCTAGTATTATTCATGTATTTACCACACACCTGGCTTACTAACTCAAGAAATTTGGCAGCCTTAAACACAGAACTTCATTGTTTTCTTAACAGCCACCAAGCACTGAAGTAAAGCTGGACAGTTACTTGAATATTCATATGGTCTGTACATACAGAAAAAAGTAGGTAGTTATAAAAATATTTTTAAAAAAGCGGTTTCATTTTTACTAAACTTTTGGTTTGAAAGCATGTGTAAGTTGAAGTTGCTACAGCAGAACTACATAATGAATCCAACCCTATTTACATAGTTTAAGACACCTGCAGGAGGAAGGGGGGGGAAAGAAGAGTTATTATGAGGTAAGAGTACATGACAAAGTTGCACCAGGATCCCGTGCCATAATATCTAGGCTGCTTAAGTACTACAAGTGCACAGATGCAATGGGATAACAGGGAGTTTCATTGTATTTTACCATAGAAAATGCATGCTTAAGCTGGCACTAGCTATAGCACTCTACCACTCCACAGTTAAAATATTGTTTACCACTCTGAGTTTGTATGACTTATGTGGAGAAGTAGGCTACTTGGTACCTGGTACAATATGGTGAAATTCACAGAAGTGAGATACTAAATGTAAAGCAAAGGTGCAAGCTAATGGCCCTGTTACAGTAGAATTCACTGGAAAAGTACATATTTTAATCCTTTAAGTCAGTATCCACTTACTACAAACCTGTGGGTACTCGTTTTGAAGAAGTCATACCTAAATATTAGCTAACTTCCTATCAGCTTAACAATAGGATATCAGTGAGACATCACACACCCAATATAAGTGAATTAAGATTGACTGAAATCATATAAAAATAGGATTTTCTGCTAAGGGCAAAGGTTTCACCAAGCAGCAGAGGTAGCTTAACAGCTTTACTAGTGTTTAACAGTAAATATGGTACACTCACTCATGCCTTACTGTCCCCAGACCAATCCCAAGATGCAGAAAGTGCACACCTGATATAATGGAACAAGGAAGTGTGATTCAGACATTATGACTTGAACTTGCTTAACATTGGTCAGACAAGTACATGGATGATGAAGCAGTAGGGCACTGAAGCTGTGAAATGGGTTGCCCTTCTCCATAAGAGGTCCTAAATTAGCTGAGCCACCTCTTTAAACTGAATTACCTCAGTAAAACAGTTCTGGAGAATGTGAATTACCCCGTTACCACTTGGCAGATGAGCTGCAGAATACATTGCAGCCTGAGCACTCCCAAGAGTTGAGCTCATTTTCTGCTGCTGCTCAGGAGAAATGTTCTACTTGTCTATTTCCATGTCTCTCCTTTCGCAAGTCTTTACTTCCCTACCTCTGATGTATCCACCAGAGCACACATGTGCTTCCACCCCCCTCTTAAATTCAAAGGCTAAAAAGGAAGCAGACAGACCTCTCAGAGCTTGTTCCCTTCCTGCTGTTCAATGTCACTCTCTGCCTTTAAACTTTGTTGCTTAAGAAAACTTAAGTCAATCTTAACACCTACATCTTTTACAAATCCTTTGAGTCTTCCCAATACAAGAAGCTCAGGACCACTAATGTCTTCAGCATAGGGTTGAACCTTCTTCCTTTCACTTGCATTGTTGTCAATATCTGAACTCCACCTTAATATACTGCCAGCATGGCCTCTGGACTGAGTGTTACTCCTCTATCTACAGGAGATGCCAGAGGCTAACAGCCCCAAACTGGTTAACAGGGCACAACTAGCATTCAAAGAGATTAGAGATGACTGCCTGATGAAGGAAAGCAGCAGTCATTCTCCTATAGACAGAAGGGGCTTTCAGGGGAATTGGTTTGATGTTCTTCTCCAAAAAGCTGTTTATTCAGCACTATTTCTGTAATACACAGAGCTATCAAGAGGTTTGTTTCAAAGAGCTAGCAAGAGTTATGAATAGAGATGGACTTTCAATAAACCCTAACAAAATTAGGTTTAAACAGTTCATATTCAGCTGCTGCAAAAACTTTGTATGCACAATTCAGAACTGAAGCAGAGGCAAAGGTTTCCTTATGGCAAACAGATACATTGCTTACACCCTGACATCATCCTATTTGCATGCCAAACGCTCACGTTAATGACTCAGAAGGAAAACAGACCCAAACAGGCTAAACCTGAAACAGCACAGCCTAACAGATAGAAAGTCTTACCAACATCTTCACATTTAAGTTTGTTTACTAGTCAGCTTTTTTTTTAAGGCATTTTTTTACTACATGAAAGAAATGAGATCTCAATGTAGTTGTACTCAACTGGCTTATTTTAAGTCTGAGTGTATTACCCAAGCCAAAGCAAAATTAGTCAAACTTTGAGAGCCCCTAACCTGGAAAGCCCTCTATTTGCAGTTGAGAAAGACAATCAGTAGACAATTGGCACTTGTTAGGCCTGGAAGTTTTGACTTCAGACTGGCTCTTGTGTCGGGCTGCTCTTCTCATGCAAGAAGTGTGTAAATAGCTGTGTTAGAAGAANNNAATAGCTGTGGTAGAAGAAAGTAAGACAGCTTTGTGTCTTTCTAATACTTCCTCTCAGAACCAATCCAGAGGTCCCCAGTTCTTGCCTATGGGACCACACAGTCCATCGCTGCAATTAAACCAAAAACCTCAAGCTAGTCATTTCCTCAAATCAACTCCACAACTCTAAGGCTCCAACAACCATCACGCACAGTGCTGTCACTCAGAACCCCAAATCAACTAATTCAGAATTACTTTCAAATTCTTTTTCCTCTCCCTTCTGCCACACTCCTTAAAGCCTGAAGTTATACACTATTCATGCTCCATGTTCCCCTTCATGTGGCTTTTTAGTGTATCCCAATAACCTCTCCAGTCACCCAAATCTTAACATATTAAGTAGAGGCTTCTCAGTCAGGGACAGCTACCCTAAGTTACCCTGCTCCCATCCCTATCCCAGCCATCCTTGCCAGCTTCCTCCAGCTTAAGGGTCACAAGACACTACACAGAGGGCACTAGAGATTCACCTACTAATTGGTAAGATGACCTGATTCACGTTATTTTAAAAAACCCTACAAAATACAGGGCTCGAATAGTCAAATCAAGAGAGAAAAAAAGCAGGTTGCTTTTTCTCCTCATGACAGAACATTACCCAAAAAAACCAGCTCAGTGAAAACCTTTAGTCTAGCCTGGTTTTGTTCTTCCAACAAATTCTATTGCTGCTATTCAGCAATGTCACTGCTCAGTTATACAGGCTGCTGTGTAAAGACTCTAAACATCACTCTGGCTGCATTTAGTACCTGTTAATTACCAAGTGAGGACTGGACATGGTTATTGCCCTCCAACACATGAACAGCTCCTGCAAAGACAGCAGCCATGTCTCTCCTCATTCTTCTCTTCATGGAAGACAGTTCAGCTCTTCCAGTTTTTCCTTCAAAGAGCACAGCTACTAGTAACTTCTCTTGTACTTCCAAACTGCAATACTTGAAAGTGACCAGCACTGAATTTATATAAACATGATATTAGCTAGAAAGGAGCCCTCCACCACCACTTTTCCTCCTAGAACCATTCACCCCCAACTCATTTCCCTCCCCAAAGATTTTGCAGCTCCTTACAGACTCCTATTCACGTATTTGCATTTTATCTCCCATTAGTTCTATACATCCTATTTCAAGCTTCTTCAAACATCTGTTTCGTATTATACCCATATAGAAGCTTACTGAATTTCACTTTCTACACAGGATTACTATGACTTAAAGGCATGTTTCTAGGTAGAGATGGACACCTCAATCTAGATCATTGCTTGCCTTAGTGCTGTAGAAAGCTTTAGGTGTGTTCAAAGTTGTATAAGTAGTAATCCACCTCTGCTCCCTTATTTTCTATGGGATAACTTAGCTTGCTACAAAAAATAAATTTGATCTTACCCTTCCTTCCTTAAAATTGTACCCTGGAGGTTTATTTTCTTCATGTTTTCTTGACACTTCTCATTGTTACCCAAAACGTGGCATGTTTTTTTTTTAAGGTATTTCAAATTTGTCCCAATATTTTTTGAGTTAGAGAATGACAGACAGACATTACTTCCTCTTTTAAAAGGGCTAAGCTAACAGTAGATACTATTGATTCAAAGATCACTTCAATCTGTTGTCAAACAGCTCTAATTCACTACTTGAAAGGCTGAAACTATTGAAAGTTATCAAAGTTTTAAACTTTTATTCTAGGTTGAGTTCTTAGTCTTGCTGATATTCAGTACCATTGTTTAATCAATAGTATTCAGTATGTAATAGACATTGGAATAAGTTTTGCTGTCACCTACAGTAAAATAGAAGCATTAGATTTTAGAATTCCTAATATCACTTGTTAGTAAGTACTCCTTAGACTGGGACACCATCTAGAGATATTAACTTCAACCTCTAACTGAGCCTGCCCATGGTTTGTGCCCTTTACCAGTGACTTTTTAAACATATACACACACCCCCTTACAGCCCATATCAACTTGGTTTTGTGACAAAGTTGAACTAAGACATTCAAGTGAAGTTTAGTTTTTGGCAAAAGATGACTTTTAGGTCATGGAGGAGCTAAAGCTAGTCAAGTTGGCTTTCTCAGCACATTCTCTGTGCAGAATCATATTCCCTGTGCTATACTTCCAGCTACTCAACACACATCCCTTCGATTCTGCTATCCCATCCTTCCCCTTCTCACTCCTTGCTCAAATTTTGTAACTTGTCACATGAATCACTCTCTGCCTTCACCTTCTTGTTGTTCACTTACTGGAGGTACATTCCTCCTCCTCCTTGCTTTTCTTCATTGCTAAAAAGCTGCCTGTCACAAGAAGAGGCTTAGTTAAGAATTTGTTGGTCAGTCCCATTCTTGCCCAATTACTACTCACCCCGTGCAAATTCAGAATTTTTACTCTACTTAATCACCCAGTTAAGTCTTAAATCATGAAGGAGGTAGCTAAAAATCTTGCTATAAAGCAAGCAACTCCTCTTCCCTTCCCCAGTGCCACTCAATTAGGTTAGGTCATTCCAGAATCAACGGTCCAGTCATGCAAGTTATCCAAAACAAGTCTGTTAGATCAATTAAATCTACTTTGATTGCACAGGAGGACATCAAGTTGCTCTTATTTCACATATTTCCTGCATTAGTATTAGCTATAGGCTTGTCCTAGTTGGGACAGGCTACTTACAATCATGTCTAGGTAAAGGGGTAACAGTAAGCAAGCTTAGGAACACAACTTTTTAAAATCAAGCTTTAGAGAATATGTACTTTAAATAAAGTTCTACAGTACACAAAAAGCAGTATAATGCATTTCAAAAGAGTTTTGTTCAAGGCAACAGAGCTACAAGCACACCTCCACACTAGCAAGGATGTGCTCTGCTTGAAGATAGGCTGTATTTCTCAGTGCCAGTGTCCAAGAACAATAACTGTTACTCAAATTCAGCACCAGAAACGGGGTATATTTTATAAGAACAATTTTAAAGATAAAGTGACTAATATCCCAGCAACTAGAACACTAGGTTGAAGAGATTACTGCTCTTAGTAACATCAAGGATCCTTGTAGTAAGGAAAAAATAGGAAGACGTGCTTGAAACAAGAAGCCACATATTATCATTTGTTTTGCAGCAGCACTTACCATTCCTACTTTGGGACAGAAAGCTTAAGAAGAATATAATCAAGAGAGTTCTACAATTTGTGTGTCCCCTTCACAATACTCAACTATTTTGCACATATTTTATTATTAAATTTCATAGAAGCAATTTAAACTTCCAACACTGACTGTACCTAAATAACTTGCTTTAGCTGTAAAGTTTTAATCACTTTCCTTAAAAGCTCAGCACAGCACTAACAGTTAATATATCTAAGATGATCCCAAGAAGCCTGAAAAACAGCATTTCTGTAGAAGACTATTTTAAACACATATGCTTATTCTTCCACAAAAGAAAAACTTACTTGCTAACTTAGCCTGTAGTCCTGAAGGTCCAGGTTTTGAGGTCTCTGACTTGGAAGAGCCTGGTAGAGACAGTTTCGTTTTAGGGAGACTGACTTTTGGGCTGAATCGAGCAGCCCAGTCAAACTTTGAAGAGCCACCTGTTTTACTTGGCTCTTTGTCTCTGCTACTCCTTCTTGGACTGGGGCTGGATGCAGAACGGGAACGTCTAGCCTTATTCTGGTCCTTTCCCTGTTTCACTCTGGCACCCTGAGGAACAGTAGAAGAAGCAGAGGCAACAGCAGAAGAGGAAGAGGATGTGGAAGCTGAAGAAGAAGAATCAGTGATGGTGCTACACCCAGCTTTGGCTGAGGTCACCGATTTTGAAGCCAGCTTGGAGAGTTTTGCTGACTTCTCTTCAGCGCCAGTTGATTCAACCGCTGAACCACTCTTTATACAAGACAGATTCTCTGTCCTTTTCCTTTTCTGACTTCGGGAGCTACCAGCAGCTCCACCCTTTCTGGTGTGAGCCTTGCTCGTCGATGGCAATTGTGTAGACTTCGGCTGTTCTTGGTCTAAATGTCTTCTCTTCGATTTAGAATGTGGCTTGTTAGTTTCCAAGGAAGTTTCAGGGTGTTGAAGTGCTTTGGGTTTTTTAGCAGAGCTAGGAGAATTGGTCCTCCTGTAATCTGGACTAGCACTGCGTTTAACTCCTCGAGAATTGTCTTTCTTAGGCACTTGCCCCGTTTTTTGCTTTTCTGAAGTATTGACTCTCTCTGGATCTTCCTGTTGTGGTATTAAAACAGCAGATGAACTACAGCCTCTGTAGAAGTAAGCAGAAACAGTGTTAGTGTTGAACTCCAGAAACCTTACGGTTGCAACAGCTTTAAGATAAATGTCAGCATTGTCTAATAGTAAAGAAAACTGTAGATTATTAAGTTTACATTGAAACAAGAAAAAAAAAGTCATGCTTCTATGAAAACAGTCCTACTGTAAATCTTTGCCAGCATGAAAACTAAAAAAAAAAAGCAAAACAAAAGCACAGTACATTTTCTTAAAATGAGGTTAACTTTGATAGATTTAACTGACTTTTTTTAATAGGTATGTCAAGCTGATTTAAAAAATTCAAGCCATGAAGCTATTATCTGAATTTTTGAGAGAAATTCTACAAGAGGGTAAGGAATGTTCAGTAATGCATAACAGTTTCTCAATCTTGAAGTTGAGGTAATGAATCATACAAAGAAATGGCAAAACTCTCTTCTATATTATAAAAAAGCTGTTCCAGTGTGTACACAGCAAAAGCATATGAAGAGTAGATAAAACATGACCTTTAGGGTTTTACATATTTCAATTAATATTGGACACTGCTCAGAACTGTTTGGGCAATCTTCCCCCAACATGAAGCAGGAAAAGGGGAGAAAGACCTTAAAAGTATTCCAGAACTAGTTATGCAGAAATAATTTCCTCCCCATCACTGATGAAATGCTCTTAGCTGGTGAATAGAAGAAAAAAAATAACACAAACAGGATGAGAAACACTGAAATACATCCACTGAATGCAATACCTAGATTAGTTTAAATCTATTAGTTATACACTTTACAAAAAGTCTGTATAACAAGGTCTCATACACAATTGTGAAGTGTAGATAATACTGGTTAACATACAAAGATGAAGTACAATTACCTTTTAGAAAAGTGTCCCTTGGATTGCTCAGAAGTAGTATTAGACTGCACTTTGGGTGTCTTTGAAATAGATTTTCTACTCTCAGGAGGGCTATGTGCCTTATGTTTTGCCTGCCCTAAATGTGACCTGTCAGCAGAAAGTCAAAACAGAAAGCTATCAGGATTCCAAGATACAGATACAAGCCTGTAGGTGGAATTATTATTCATTTTTGACCATTTATAAGTATTCTTTTACAGTTTCAAACTTTCCCATATCAATACCTAACATTAAAGCATTATTTCCAAAGAACCACCTGGTGCAGCTACAAATTACTACCAGTGTAACTTTTGTAAAACACACAATTATTTAGTTGTTTTGAATGAATTTTAAAAAAATATCTTCTCACATCTCAACTGTGCAGATATATTCCATCTTTTCTGGTGTCCAAGATTACTGTGCTATTGTAATTCAGTAAAGTACAACACTAGAACATCTGTCCAAGGTCTCAGAAACAGACAGATACTCAGAAATAAACATATATTCATCAACCTCAAGATTCCATACATAAACACTCATAATTGGATGAAGTCTTAACGAGTTTGTGTCTTTGCTCTTCAGTTTAAGTCAAATGCTCAGAGTGGGAATGTAATTAGTTACAGTAAGTAGGAAAGCTCAACTCTTGAGTTATTATCTGGCTGCAGATCCACCAGTTCTAAGGACTGAGAGCTGTTCAGTAACAGCTGACAAGGACTGAAAAAAAACACATGCTACTGATGAAGGTAGTCAGATGAGACAGGAAATCTGTGATGTCAGAGGAAGGAATTAGTTTCACATAGATAAGCTTCAAGTCTTCCAAACAGCTTCAGCTACATGCAAAAACTGGTTTACTGGGAGAGCCCTGACAAAGATCATATTACAACACAGATAAAATTTAAGAGTTAAGTTACATCACCACGTACCCCATGTGTATTTTCAAAACCACTAAGAATTACCATCTGAAGACTCTGAAAATGCATATGCATTTAAAAGAGCAGGGTAAAAATAATTGCTAAGGCAAGGGCCATCTTGCTTGTTACTACCCTGGAAAAAACACAGACTCAGTTGTCACCAGAAAACCCCACTGCTCATGTCCTATCTATACAGAAACCCCAAGCACCACTAACCTGTATGAAACCTCAAGCTACCCTAGCATTAATGCCAGAAAAAGCAATGTTTCCAAGTTTAAAAACTGCTGATTACATCCTATGTGCTACTAACCATGGCTGTCGAGTCCTTTGAGTTGAGTTATGCAAACATCTTTGAGTCATATGGGGTATGGGGAGAAACAAGATTTAAGTGTCCTTCTCCAACCCATGATCTTAAACATCAAAGCATTTAGGCCAAGAGAGGAAGAGGAAGAGGCAGAAGAATTCCACAAGCTTTCAAATGCCAGTTATCTAGTAGCAAAGGCAGAGTTAAGCCTGCTTTTGAGCAGAAAGTTTCACCATCATAAGAGCTTCAAGACAACCTTCAACATAAACATTAGGGAAAAAAAGTTCCAAGTCTAATCACCTAAGTGATAACCACATGGTAATTTGCTTACAGCACTGAAGTGGTAAAACTTTGGTAACAGGACTGTTAGTCTCAATTTTCATTCCTCCATTTTCTAAGTGTTCTCATTAATTAGTTACTCAAACAGATGAATGCACCTATACAGCACATATTCAAAACGTTTTCTGTGGCTCATCTTTCTAAGAGGACAGCAGTTTGAAAAGACTAAATTAACAGCATCTTCTCCATACTCCTGTAGAAGAAATATTTTATTAGCAAAATCAAGCAAAGTGAAAGAGTTATATATTTAGCTCACAATAATCAAACCCAAAGGTAAACTTGGGAATGTCTCACCTAATCCTGAAGGCTGGGATTTTCCTTTTCCCAACACATGATTAAGGCATGAAATTCAATTTTCCCCTTGAAATGTTTTTATTATGGGAGTAACAGAAGTTATTACATAATTTACACTTGGCAGGAATCTCATTTTTTATGTAAGCTAACTGATCAGGGTTCATTTATTTTGAAGCATATTTTAAAAGGTTATTTTCCCTTAAAGATTTTTTGTTTTGTTTTAATTAGAACTGAATTCAACTTAACACTAAGTATTCACAGAACAAGTAATTGAAGATCCTTTCAACTAAAATACAGCTAAAGCAATACACCAAAATGTTAAGTGCTTAAGTTACACACTGCAGTTTCCACTTGTTCCAGGCTTCCTTCCTTCCACCTTTAAACCCTTCAGCTTCTAAGAAAAGTTTTACAAACATCATTTCATACCAGTGTCCAATTTATGCATCTCAAAGCTAAAAACATATGCTAGGGGTTGTGAATAATGTATTGTGTGGACTAGAGTTGCATTTGCTTTATATTCTTTATCCATCAAACTACCAGTAGAAATATTACTCACAGCCCAAGCAGAAAGTTACACCAGAAACATAACAAATGGGGAATCAAAGCTGATGACTTTTTAAAATTTACTTTTAAAGACCAACTGTGCTTTCACTTCTCATTCTTCAAGTTTAATCATTCACCTTGCATGTGTTGCAAAGAGAAGGCACACAATAGCACCTGTACATGCAGTAGCATGTCAGTTAAGAGGAGCGTGAAATTAACTCTCCTCTAAGGTTTAAACGACAACAAGCAGACTGACAACTTGGAGAGACTGCAGGATTAAGGTAAAAGATCTTTAACCATACACCAACTAACAAGTATCATTATCCCAATTTATATTAAGGTTGTGACAGCTTGCTTAAGGTCTCGTTAAAAGTTAACTTACATACAAAGGCAGTTACAATAGTCTGATGAGGTAGAAACAAAGAGAGCAATGCTTGGAGAACTAAGTGCTGTGAAAGGTACATGGGCAGCTGGAAGATTCATGTTAAAGGCTGTAAGCAATCTGTAATTTTGCCCATAATTCAAGGCTCTGAACTAACACCATTCCAAGCTCTTTATTCTTTTCCATTAGTGTAGCATTCATTCACAAACTTCATCTGGACAGATATTCCAGCAGCAAGTAGTTGGAGAGGTTAAGTTCCTCTTTAATGAGGAAAAATTATAAGGTAAGTATTTATGAGCTTGTGTTTGTCCCTATCTACTTACAGGGGCAGGTCCAGGAAGACTGGGTGCTTGCTGTACCTTTCAAGTAGTGTTTTGGGGTTTCATAAGCTGCTCCAAGGCTTCACTCACCTGGGCAAAGCTGTCTGCTGATACACATTTAAATTCAGACAGACAAACACTCAAGAGTAAAGTACAGAACCTGACAAATGACCCACCATTTAGTTTGCAGTGTTCATATAAACAATCTCCTGGAAACTGCCAGCCCTTAGCAAAACCATGATAAAGAACCAACTAGAACCTATCCTCAAAGAGTGACTCCGTGTATATTAAAAAACCAAAACCCACACCTTTTGAAGTTATAGTTCACAAACAAAGTGTTTCATCTAAATCACATTCCTCAACAGCTAAAAGCAAGGTAATAAATACTGCCATATATAAAGTCTATAAAACTAAACACCCTTCTACTTCTGTCAAAAAGCAAGATTTTAAAAAAAGCAATAGCTCAAAGCAAAAACTGTGTAGAAAAGCCCTACTTGACCCCCAGAAATACTCCACTTGTTTTCTCCACTAACTCAAACATTAAATTTAGTTTTCATACAAGGCTTGGGTAAATTGTTACTATATTATCAAGTACAGGTTAAAAAAAACCTATTCAGAACAGCAGTGTAATTGACAACAGCATTCTGCTTGTTTCAGTATTTGAAGAAAGTCAGTCCAAAGTGTGTTCCAAACTCTGCTTATACCAGTGTCCTCTATGCAGCTAAGAGGGATCTCTTATTTAGTCTTCAATCCCAAATACACTTGTATATATTACAATTTAACATCTGTACAAAGCAGTATACTTTCATACACAGCTGCAACAGCATAGCAGTCATTTATGTCCAATTGATACCCTACTTGAATACTGCTGTTTCTAAAGATTCCACAACAGTGACAACATGCAGATTAAAAGATAAGCACCACTAATTTCATGCTACTAAAAAAATTGCAACACTACATAGTTCTAGTGGATAGGACAGCTTCTAGTACTCCATACCAATATAATGAAACACTGCTCACAACTGAAAGGAACAGTCAAGTGCACCACTTTCAGAAGAAACCTTATTGTGTGCCTCACAATACCATTTTTGAGTTGCTCCCATTCAAAGTAAATCCTACGTCATCACTGGGAACTTGAGCCTCATGGGCATGAGTGTTCAACACCGTGATAACGTAGACACAAAGTTAAGAAAGTGACAGCAAGCACCTTCCACCTCCTCCTCCTCCTACCCCCATGGAAAGAAAGAAGGGTCTCATTAATGCATCTGTTTCCCACTCTCCTTTTTACTGCTGCAAGGGGAAGCTGTAGTACCATTATTGCTTCCTTACAAACCTGCAAAAAGTAATACTTCCATGGAAAGTGCTAGAAGAAGCAGTTCAGACAAGGGTTCATGCTGTACAATTAGGAAGGTGCCATCAGAACAGTAATTCTAAGTTACAAGGATAACACTGAATACTTTCCAATCTGGTAGTAAAGCCAGCAAGATCTGTATCCACAAAGTAGAGAGTCATCCAAAGCACAAAGTTATTTCAACATCACTACTGAAAACAGAGTGAAGAATCACATTAGTCCAACTTCTCCACTGTTGCTTTGGTTATGTGCATACACAGGGGAAAACACTTCACTAGCTTACACATCTATTTGCAAACACTTACCTTGCTTGCAGACAGATATTAAGTTCACTTTCACTTTGTGCTGCAACAGTGTTTCTACACCTTCTGTGAGCCTAACATCATCATTTCTGTGGGTTTGTTTTTTTTTTAAATGCAATGGTAAAAATCAAACACTCAAAGCTCAGATCAAGTTACTGCACTGAGCATGAGGCTCTAGCAGAAACCACATCAGTCTTCCCCTGCCCATTTTGACTGCAAGTACTGATGTTGTTAGGGTGACATCAAAGCAAGCCCAGGCTAGAGGAAAATGGGTTTGCATTGTTGCTTAAAAGTTAAGCCAAATCTGCCAGTATTAGGTGTCACAGAAGGAAGATTCAGCATTTCTGTTTTACATACTAGACCAGAGAAGAGCTTGGACTTTCCAAAGTCTTTGTGCAAAGAAAGAATAGCTGTTTAGCTATTATATAATGTTCACTGCAGTCAGAGCCTTTACTTTGTTCTCCTGTGCTATTACAAAGCCATTCAGTTATACTGTCAATGACTATACAATCTGCTTGTATTAGCAGGCTTCACATCAAAGTCTGAAATTACAGTCCAAGTGACAAACTGCAAACTAAGTTTTGAAAATGCAGGCACCTTTGCCACACAAAAGCTTTACAAAAAAGCCTGTAGCATCTCCAGCATTTAGAAAGCTATTTATACAAAGCAGAAGTGTAAGTGAGTACACAAGTTCAGGCAGTATCAAAACTTGTCCTTGTTCAAAAGGTTATGATTACATATCTATGACCAAAGTGAAGTAACCTTCTACAACATTTTAGAAGGTGTGGTCCTTAAATTTGCTTATAAACTCTGTGGCTAATTTTAGGCCTGAAGCAACAACCTCTACAGACTCACATTACTGTTTAATAACCTCTGCAAGTTTCTGGTTTATGTAGAGTTTTTCAGGGGTTGTATTTGTTTATTGATTTTGTTTTGATTTAAGCAACACACAGATCTAGTAAAGTGACTGAATAAAAACTCATACTGTGTACACCTACATCAACAAGTAGTGCAGAACAACAGAAGAAAATTTGTAGATAGTTGCCATTAAAGACCCAACATTCACCATCTATGCATTTCAATCACTGCTATTTCGAAATAGGGCAGATTACCACAAGTGACCAAGATGCATGAACTGCTCCCCTAGAGCACAGCTTCCAGTTTAGNCTAGAGCACAGCTTCCAGTTTAGTCTCATCTAAAGACTCAAGTGCTCCAAGACCATTCCATGATGTTAGCCAAAGCACAGCATGACAGATTTGCTCCAAAAGAGCATTCCCAACTCCAACTAAAATACTAAGAGATCAGTTATTTGCACAACATGAGCAAATTACTGAAACTGGTCTCTCAGTTTCTTCATTCTACTTAAATAATTTTACAGCTGGAATTTTTCACTTGACAGATAACAAATACAAGGAAAAGACTAGAAATACATTAATGCTTCAAGTGCCCCAAAAAACCTAACATAAGAAAAGGTGTATTTGGTTAAGGGATGTGTGTGTATGTGATTGCTTGCTTTTAATTTTTTGTTTTGTTGCTTTTGTTTTTAATCTAGCAGCCAAAGCAGCCCACATTCACCAGAGTACAGCAAGGCATAATAAAGAAGATACACTGAGCTGTGAACTCCAGACCCTCCTATGTACTGTTCAACAGCAGAACTAGAACATACTAACCCACTTCATCCTAGATGCAGGGAAGGATGAGTACTGAGGTTTGTGTATCAAGACAAGCAACCAATAAAAAGCAACTGCTACCCAAGATCTGCCTCTTTCCATTTCATCCACAAGTTTTTCAAGGACCTGATAGATCTGCCTTATATTGTTCATTGTACAATAGCCTTTCTACCCAGCAGCTTAAAGAGAAGACAGAAATCTGTAAGAGAAACTGAATTCATTACAAAGTTTATATTAACCAGCATGCATTATCCAGGCCTTTTTAGATGCTTTGCCAGCCACAAACACTTGTTCAGAGACAGAAAGGCAGGGGACGTCCTGTTCTAAAGAACCCACATTTTCAAAGAGAATTGTAAGCTTCCATGCTTTTTACTTAAGCAAAAAGACTTGGTTCCAATAGAGGTTTTACACAGTTCAAGACTAACACACTTACTCATGGAAGTCTGACTAACACAGATTTGGTGAGGGGTGGAAGAGGTTCAGTCATTTAAGACAAGTTGCATCTTGAATCACTGTGCGATAGTGTAAGTAACAGATCACAATGCACCAAAAGTCTGGATGAGTAACATTCTTATAAGAAAATAAGTAGTAGAAAACTACTTATTCTTATAAGAAAATATAACTACCCTTAATACCCTTCAATTTGCCTGATTCACTGTATAGTTTCTCCCCAGAGATTAAACTGAGTAAACAGTAGATATCTGAAGAATAATCACCCACCCCGTGCCCAACCTGCATCTAGTTCTTTATTCTAGGGAAAGGGTTATTCACATCAGATCAAGTTTGGTGTAAGAGGTAAGAATTGGTAGGGCAATATCTAACTTAAATATCATTCAGACGTGGAGATAATACAGAAAAGACAGGGTGGAATGGAGAGTTCACCATGACTAAGTTCAATGAGTATTCTCCAAAACCAATTCTAGCTTGCAAAGTAATCAGCTACCTAAGTCAGTCACATCCCCCACTTTATGTACAGAAGTCTGGGACAGAACCCTTATGTTTATTATGTGTTTTTCCACTTGTAAAATAAAGAATTCTTTAGAAAAAAAGTGAAGCTGCAATTTACAGATTGTTCCCCCCACAGCTAGCCGCCTTCCTCCATTCAACAGTGACCTTGTTTTCAGTTGTTTGTATCAGTAAGAAATACAGCTCTTCATTATACATTATACCCCGATTCAATCACAGTGTTTTTTATTTTGTGCTGCTGACCTGCAATATGTTAATAATCTCATACAAAAAAAGCCCAGGATACAGGTATTTAAACTGCACCAGTAACACCTGAGGATGTAGAATAGAGACAGATACTGCCTGCCATTACTCTAATAAAGGAAAGGTTATAGCACCATATTTTAAGCACAATTAAAGGAAGACTTATCTACACAGGCTTCACAGGATTTCTAATTCATTAAAGGACATAGCAATAGTTATACAGACAGCATTCATATGAGTTTCAAGAATAGTCTTTGTTTTGCATTCTAGAAATAACCACTTACAGAATAAACACAATATACTTGTACTAGGGAGCAAGTGGACAGCATTAAGGGATACCAAACCTTTTGTTATTATTCAAGAACTACATGAGATTACATGCAGTGCAAGGGAACAAGGATACCCATTACTCAGTCTTCTCTAACAGTGACACAGACTTCCCCTGATTTCACACACCAGACTCTCCCTGTCCCCTCCACCTATTTTTGTCAACATGGAAGAGGGGAATGGAATTTGCTACTACCTGTGATTTGTGGAATAAAGATGAGTTACACTTTTTCCCTACAGATCTACTACTGCTATTCTAGCTGAACATGAATAATACTGAGTAACCCATGTTTTCATCCCATGCAACAACAGTACAGGTAACATCTGAGGGGCAAAAAGACTGCAACAAGTTTCAGTACTTGGATTGTGGGGTGGAAAACTTCACTCTATGTCACAACAATTTTGCTTTTATACATTAACAGACTCATACACAGCAGCCATACCTTCCTCCTACTGCGTCGTCTTGTGGCTGGGCCCCAGCAGTGTTCCTCTGTGAACGTCGCAGTGACCCCCCTGGATTGTTATTAGGCCGGTTGGACATTGGCACCTCTCTCCTGAAGGGACATACCCTTTCTAGACACTACCATTCACTGAAAGACAAGAGAGATATAATCGTAAGACATGTGACATGAAGACTCAAACCACACCTGAAGAGGCAAATATGAGACACTGTTTAAGCAAAAAAACCTTTGTAGTTAAAAGACACAGGGACTATGAGTCTTCTGAAGAACATTTAGATCCTTAACATATCATATCCAGTTTTCAGCACATATAGCATACTGACCTACTGGACACTTGAAGGTCCCTTCCAACCCAAACTATTCCATGACAACATGCTTCTTTTCTGGCAGGTTTCCATGGTTATTTTAAGGAGACAAGACAAACACAATTTAGGAGAACCTGTATTTGTCAACACTAAGGAAAACCACATTAACTAGTAAAACTCATTACTTGATAGGCAGAAGTCTTCATTCTCTGTGTGGGAGATGATAGTGCTAGTTTCCAGAATAAGCATCAATATCCACAAGATTACAGAACTTAACTACTGCAATCTTGAACTCTAGTCAGACTTGTGCAACTTCCATTTGGTAAATACAGACACATAGTAATTCAGGAAAAGAGCTCTAGCTACATAAGCAAGTTCTTGTTCATGAGAGCTTAATTAGTGGGAAAAGCTAGTGGAATTAATGTGTGTACTTAATTTTTAAAAAATCATCAATATGATGGCTTTGAATTACTACTTTTGGAGTTGCTGTGTGGCTGCTAGAGGTCTATAGGTATCAGCAGGTATTTATAGAAGGCTAGCCTAACACCCAGCTGCAGTCCTCAAACAGAAGTATTTCAAGATCAAACATCACTTTCCTCCTCTGTGAGGAGGAACTTTTGCATCCTGTGCTTAATCAGTATTTCTATACAGACAGTGTAGCAACAGGACCACAACCAGCAAATCCAGTTTTACTGTTTCTAATTGCATGGAAGCTGGTAAGGAAAAAAAAAGTATTCACAGGTGAAAAAGCCACAAGAAGGAAAATAGCCCAAGTTTAAGGACACAATAGTCTACATGCTGGTTCAGTATCTATTACATCTATAGCACAGTAAGCAAAAAGTCTGCCAAAAAAAAATTAAAAGATTTCAGCTGCATGTAACTAAGGCTCAGTTCAAATTCAAATGTCTCCAATAAAACAACACCCAAGACCTGGCATTGTCAGTAAAGACAGACAATACTTGGCTATAGTTTTCTATTGCTCTGGAACTGCCTATAGATATGAACAAAAGTGAGGAGAAAAAGAGTCCTATGATTCCATTTTACTGTAGGCCATAAGAAACCAGCCACATAAATTGGTATCATGCAAACCTTTACCTCAGATACCTAGTACAATGCCAAAAGGAACATGCCTATGATCAAGACTCTGTGCAGCACAATAAGTTAGTGATCACAATTCTGCTAGCTCAGATTCAGTCTTGTTATGCTGTAATGATACATCCTAGTACTAAAAGCTCCTGGTTAGCATGCCAGAAAAGAGCTGCAGGAATCAAATAAGAATACAAGTTAGGCAGAAGAATTGCTCCACATCCTAATCCCCACATCATAAGTGGTCAAAAGCATCTTTTCAAAGTTGTGGTATTTCCCCTAAAAGGTCCAACACAGCAGCAGACAGCAAAAGCAGAAAGAAGGATTAATTAGCAAATCACTGCTTTTACTTGCTTTTTTTACCTTATACTTAGGAACTCAAAAGAATCTAAGTAGAGCAGAAAATGCACAAGTCCACAAACTACTGTTAAGTGAACCTCGTAGCTAGAGGTCTTGAAGACTGGTAAATTGAGAAAGCTATAAGCCCTACAACCTCAGAAGCTGGCTTTTCCCTCTTCATGATTATTCTCTTAACTCCTTAATCATAGCCAATATTCTCACTACCAGAAATGTTTAAAGCAATACATGATGCTTTTAGTCTACAGCTTCTTTTATTTTAGAGCACAAAAACCTTTCAAGAGAAAAAGGCTGCTACAACTGGAAATTATGCCAGCTCACTGGTGCCATCAGCTTGGTCAGTTTGTAGAAAACTTAAGTGGCAGCATTATCTGCAGAACACACCACAGACAAGAAGCCTAGCACTAACCAGAGTGAAAGCTGCCCACGTTCCAGCACTACCTAGGGGTCTAGCTGAAGTCCATTACAGGTAATGTCAAATCCTATTGCTCATCCAGACTATTTTTGTTAAAAAGCCCACCCCCACACCATAAAAACAAAACAAAAAACACCCACACCCAAATTCTTTCTAAACATCAGCAAGGATGTATGTTCTGTGCCTTTTCTGTAAGGAGGGAGTAGTGCCCCCTCCCGTATAAAGGTCAAATGAGGTTGAAATTGGCTACTAATGTCAAACTATCAATCATACAATAACATGACTGCCATAGATATATCTTATCACCTTGTACTGACTGCAACACCACAGTTTCATTCTGCAGTGCTCACTCTAGAGGTCTGTTAGGACAGCCATATGCTTTCCCATCCAGGGCCAGTATGTGGGCTCCTCCACCAGAGACATGTTAGCTAAAGAAAACATCACACAGGGAACCCTGGTGCTGTCTAGGGAAACTTAAGTGCTGATCTGCCTGGGTCAGCCAGACACTTTGAGTCGTTTGTGGTCTGAAGCTATGCAGCACAGTGTGTTGTCATACATGATATTTTTGTCTGTGCAGAAGAATGAAGTGGCAGCTGTTTATCCTGTAAGGCATCTGTCAAGTAAAGCTGATGTCCAAAGTAACCTTCCCTATTGAAACCTCTCAACTTAACTACATTTCTTATTGTGTCATGTTACCATGACTCCCAGTTTGCCTTTAAATATAATACGACTTCACAACTTGGCTATGACCTTGTAACACCAAAAATGTTAACTTAAATCTCACTGCAAGTATCTGAAACCACACAATACCACATGCCCAGTTAGTCAGGGAAAAGGTCTTTTTAGCAGGTCACAGGTCTGTCTTCATACTAGAACAAAAAAACCCACCCCAAAAAAAGAGCTCTGAGGTACCTAAATCTGACCTGTTCTCATTCAGACTTTCCCTTCCCCCTGCTAAATCCATGAGAGATGTGCCACCCAGTAAGTGTGCCAGTGCAGTCCTGCCACATTTTAACATTATTTTCTCAGCAACATTGAGCAATCTCCCCACAACAAGAAAGATTCACAGTTGCACATCAGACCTCCATGCTTCAGTTGTCAGGCTTTGCAATTTGAGACATTTAAGTTCAGGTCCTCTCAAAGTATAAAGTTTTCTGTAAACAAGCCACTCTAGTTTGCATTTCACAGCCCTATATTCTTAGCTGTAACCATGCCAGAGCACTGGCCTGCAGATGCTCTGCTCATAAGCAGGCTCTTTAGATCCAGAATGAATTCTAAAAAACAGCATTTCAAATAAACCTACAATGTACCTTATGAAGACATCTAACAGTACTGGCATCTAATTGTTATTATCCTGCACAGTATTCTTGAGTAAACACTTTGATTACCATTAACAGTTGCCTTTGTTACTGTACAGGAAAGCAACTAGAATTTACTTCTGTCAACCTAGCATACTTATTACAAACATTATAGCTAATGTATAGCAAACATTACTTGGAGGAGTTCCACAGGAACACAAGACACAAAAACCACCTGTCAACTTGCAGTGAAACCTTTATCCTTCTTCTCATGGAAGAGCCAACAGGCAGTAACTGACACTTTTCCCTATCTTTGAATTATACAGACAGCTACAGAACAAGCCTGTATCTGCTTTTACTTAACACCCAAGAACTTTCCCTGAAGGATACTATGAACTGTGATGTAGGCTAGAGAGGAAGACAAAGAACTGAAGCACTCCAACAAGCTCTAGGGCCACTAATAGCGTAGTAAGACAAACAAGTAACAACCCCTGTAAAAACCGAATTATTTTGAAAAGCTTTCCAAGAAAAGGGCTTTATTAATCTACTTAAATGAGTTCTAGAGCTTGCTTGATTTTGTTTGGGGCTTTTTTTGTGGCTTGCTTGGGAGGAAGAGGTAAAGAGGGTTAAGTTCTCTGCAAGGGTCTTAGTAGGAAGAATTTCTTAGGCTCCTGCACTCCAGTTTCCTGTATCTTTAAGGGTATGCCCAGCACCTCTGCCTGTAATACCCCATTATAATGCCTATTAACCACTTGTAGTTAAGCACACTGGTCAGCATACTCTCTCATTTGTACCTTGGCCCAAAACACACTGCCTTAAAGCTACTGCAGCAAGTCAGCTTCTCAAAATTGCAAAGTCTTACTGCCCTGAAGTCAGTATTAGGCAAAGGGAGGCAGGAGAGAAGGAAAAGACAGGAGGATGTTTATATGCCTTGTAAGTTCAGAACATTTTATTCCAGTAAGTTGCATATCTTGCCAACCAGAATCTGAAGTTTAGCTTACTTATCAGAAAATGTTAAGTCGCAGGCTTCAGATTTGTATTCCTTCACTTCAATGTAGATAACATTAATTTACTTGATCAACTGTATCTGATTAACTGTATATTAAGGTAGAGGCAACATTCTAAATATACAAGCATACAACACATTTAAGAGTTGAGACTAATTGCAGCTAAACTGAAGAACTTCCTGCATATGGTTCAGTAGCTGCTGAATTGTTCTGGACCTACATTACTTCATTTTAACCTGATCTCATAGCTGCACCTCATTTTTGCTCACTGCTCACAGAGTTTTTTTCTTCATTTCCCTTCAAATGTACACACCTATTTTCTTGCCTTGCAAGCAAGCACTTGCAAGCACTCTTTCAATTACTTCTACTACTTTAGTGGCTGGCTCAAATTCATTGTGAAGACACTTTTTTAGTCCAGTTTGTTGCTTTAAACAGAGTCTTGTACAGCAGATTTTGTGACCATACTTTCCCTTACTATACCCTCTAAACACAATAGTTACCCACTCTGCCCAATTCTTTTTTTACTTCACTCCCCATCTCCAAACATTAAGTCTCACATCAACACTCCATGCATGCAGAAGCTTGCATGTGCAGTTCAGCAGCCTCTTGTCCCTTATACTTGTAGAAATAGTTCATAGAGTAATTTAGGGAGCAGGTACAACAGTACCAACTGAAGGTTTCCTAGGAAAACTTGTGTCATCTCCCAAACTCTCATCAGCCCTACGTTCTTCCTGGCAGCAAAATTCTACACAGAAACAAGGGAGAAGTGTATTGTCCCATGAGTTGCAAGGTGCTGTAAAGCAGCTGGAGTTCGGTGGCATTCACTCAAGTTCTGGGTTACTAAGGCTCAATGCTTTTATGTAACTGCAGTAGCATGGGGGTTTTTTATTCCTATGTTGGAGGAAGTTACTCACCTGCTCATCCACTCATCTTTCTCATCTGCTACCACTTCTACCTTTTCCTGGTTAACAGCCATAAGATGTCTGCACCATTTGAAGATGCTAAAATACACTAAGGCTTACCTGCTGTACTCTAATCAGAGTAACTTCTGATTCAGAAACCATACAGAACTGAACCATACATTAAGCTGAAGTGTATTTTTGTATTCTCCTCCTCCAATGCTAAAAACCCACAGAGAAATACACACACAGACACATTAACTAGAGCGAATTCAGTACACATAGAAAAATCTTCAGGACAGACAAGACACTACAGCCTCCTAGTACTCTAACATGACTTTGCTACTGGAAGACAAAGAAGTAGGGATCAAGGAAGTTGTTTTTTTAAACTAAACATATTTAAGTGGTAAGAAAACAAGATTTCTACACCTCTTCCAGCACAGAATTTCTACAAATTTAGAATACCTGCATAACTTTTGTCTGTTCTCTTGGAGGACATTGATAAGATATTGATGCAGGGTTCAGCTGAAGTACAGGATTTCAAGTAGAATAGTTTAAAAAAGCCTTATCTGAAAAGGACCTCCAGAGATTACCTGGTCCAACCTCCTCTTGAGAGCAAGGCCTCAGATTATGTTAGAGCTCCTTCACTCTGCTGAAACGTGAGAATTTCTAACCATGACAACAAAAACATTCCAAGACAGAACAGAAAGGCAAATGGTAAATTAGGAGAATCTGAAGAAAGGGGAAAGAAAAAAATCCCAAATTAAATATCAAAATACAATGCCAGACTATGAGAATATAGTATTTTCATTAGAAGCATTTGATAAAGCCATGTAATAGATGTCACTTCAAGTAACCCAAGATCTCAGATCTGTGTACTGAATCATACATTAAGCTGAACTTCATTCTTTTTGTATTCTTCTCCAATGTTAAAAAGCCACGCACAGGTTTGGGCAAACGTGCAAGGACACACTCCTCATCCCTCCCCAGCACAATGAACATCTCTGAGGAAGAGAAATAACTCTGGCCCTGCTCCTCACTGCAGTTAGATATCGTTCAGAAAACCCTTCCCCCTTCAGTTCCTCAAAAATCACAATGCAGTAACCTGAACTAGGAAGAGATAGTATGCAAAATGGACATGTATGCTACAATATTAAAGGAGTCCAGTCATTGAAGACACAGGTTTAGGACTAGCTCACATGTCCATTCTTACACTAGGTAAGCTTTAGACAATACATAAGCTGTTAGCCAGACACAGATTTCTGCAAATTGCTAAGAAGGAAGCTTTGGCACAATATTCTTCTTCGATTCATTTACAATGTAAAATCTCCTTTTAATTCAGCTACTCTGTAATCTTTAGAGTGGAAGTATTTCTTAACCATTTCAAAAATACACCATATATTAAGAGACATGAATACTGCTGAGAACTGAAATACCAGCAAGCCATAAATACACTCAAGTTACAGACTCAACAGGGGAAGAAAAAAAAAGGAGGGGAAAAAAAAAAATCAAAAGGTGTAAGAATTACCCCATTTCTCTGACTTTACAGCAGACAGCCATCAGAAGATCACAGCAACTCTTGGGCCTTGCTATATTAGGAAGAAGTCACATTTCCCTTATTCAGTCTTTCAAGAGCTTAAACCTTGCCTAGCCTTCTAGCCAGGGCAGTAACAATCCAGAAGGCCACCTTCACAGAATCAGCACAGTGAGTGGCTAGGGACTTGAAAGGATGTCATCACCAGGTAAAAGTTCCCTAAATTTCATCTATGCATACAGAACAACCTATAGACAAACACTAGGAAGATAATGTCTTGACATAGAAGAGGAAGGGAGAAGAGGTACAGATACCTTCATTTGTGATTTCATGGTTCAAAAATAGGGGGAAACTACACTAAGTGGCAGTCAAAATATTCATTGCCTCAAACTGAAGATTTACAAGTTCCCACAGGGCATAAGAACACTGAAAATTCCTCTGAAAAGATTCATTTCTGGAAGAATGACCAGATTGTTAGAACTTTGTGATCAAAAAGGTTATATACATATACACAGCAAAGTAGCACTCTTACCTACTGGCTTCTGTCTACTTGCACGATCTGGAAGGTACTTGTGCAAAAGATACCATAGTTTGAGAACACACAGTCTGGGGAAGTCAGAGGTGAAGAATGAAGTCAAAAACCTAAATACAGGCTATCACATGCTCCAGTGTTGATAAGTCAATTCTTGCAAACTGGTTAAGAGAACTAGCTATCGTTAAGATAGTAAGAGCCTTTATCTCCTATACTCCTTTCCTCTTGAAGGCCAGAAGCTAATTGTCTGAGGAGGAAAAAGTGAAGGAGTTGCATCAAATATGCTGTGGAGGACACTCCTCTTTAGTTCCACCACCTCACCACGTTGTTTCTCGTATATTCAACAAGGACAGAAATATTACAAGTTAAGTCACTCTTCTTTGGACCACATATTGGCTCACAAAGTACACATCATTCAGATCCTAGACCTTCATCTAAAATAGTAGTAAGAAAAATAAACCCATTTTCTCTTGGGTCACTATAGTTTTAATTTGCAAAGAAGCAGAATGCTGAAGTGTTGCTAACAGCAACTACTCCTCTCATTTGAGAGCATCAATGAAGTTTATAATAAAAACAAACTCCTGTAACATTTATTTACAAGGGTAGATCACAACTTAATTCAAAGAATCTGCCCTTGTTAAAAAAAAAAATCAAATAATTAAGTTGTGCTTCTCCAAATAAATGGAATTTGTTTCCTTTCCATGCCACCACAACATGCCCAGACTAGTTCAAAATAAGTTTTCATCAATATATCATTTGATTTGATTTTATTAACAAAGGAAAGGAATGCTCTCTGGCAGAATGCCACAACTCAACACTTAAAGAAAATACTTCCATGTTTACAACACCTGTAGTTTCTCTGCAGGTAGTGCTCTTTTGGGGTTTTTTGTTTGGGTTGGTTTAGCTGTTAAAAAAAACACAACAAAAAATATTCATTTCTGTTTGGAATCTGGTCAATTCTGGTCAAAAATTAAGATTACCAAAAGCTAAAAACCCAGAAACTTCTGAATTAATCTATATTCAGTAAAAGAATAATCTGGATAGCTACAAGTCAGCCAGCGACAGCTCAGCTTCAGAAAAAGGCCAGAGATATTTAAGCCATGTCAGTAGCAAAGATTTGTTATACCACGTAAGAGGCACATATAAACAGCAAACATCAGCTGCAAAATACTGAACAAGTTTGTGTCTTTGTTGACAGGTCTCTTTCCCTTTTAGCATACACATGGGAAAGAGAAGGTAAAAGCAAGGAACAGGTGTGTTCAGTTTAATCGTCTGTATATTTGTGTTACAGCACAAGTCCTCTACCAAATCAGGTCCTATAGCAAAAGTTTGACTTCAGCTCTACAGGAACCTTAAGCTTACTATCACTAACACACTGACAAGCTGCTAGATGGAGAAGTTTACATTGAGAGTCTCAACATGCAAAATTGCTACCTGGTGCCAATACAAGTGCTGCTCCAACAACAGAAATAATACGCTTCTCTTCCTTTTGATTAAATAAAAGCAACTGCTATCTCCCACTATGTATTTCCAGCAACCAAATTCCAACCAAAACTCTATTTCTACTCCAGAGTGAAGTGATGCGAATGCTTCTTTGCATCTAGCAGATTCCTAACAAAAGATCCCAAGTAAAGTCTCATCTATCCTGTATTTTCAGCTTTTCTAGAAACCCTTGTTATGCAGGAGCCAAAGTTCACTGTGTGTGTGGCGATTTAAGCTTTCACCAACACTATAAAAAACCCACCACACATGCTGTCTGGCAATCTTGAGGGAGAACATTCTCTTCAGAATAGGGGAATGAATTTGAATGAGGAGTTTTTACTTTCTGTGAGACAACATGAACTAAAGCACAGAATCTTTCATGAAGTAATCAGTGTCACTGCCAGAAATTCAGACAAGCTAGCAGGTAGGTGGTCAACTTAAAACCAAGTAAACAGGTATGAATGGCATAGTTTGGGATCAGGGGAATTTATGACCAGTGAAGAAAAAAAAAAAATCTGTTAAGTGGTGCAAATTTCATTTCAGAAGCTTGATTTCAGTACTATCATGTAAGTGAACCAAGAAATACCCAAAGTTATCCCCCCACACCAATTCTGCCCTGTCCAGTGCTTAACACCCAACTGCCTTTGAGCTGCATTTACTTTGCATTTGAATGTAGAAGCTACTGGTACAACACCAAGCCTCTTCCCTATTCTAACCCCACAGAGCAGATGGTGCCTTATTTGCAGCGTGTGATTCACCTGCAACTGGCACACACAGTCCTTCAGTAGAATCAAGTGCAACAGCACTACAAGAGGAATACGGATATGGTCCTACCTGCAGAGCCTGTTAGGCAGTACATGCCCCAGGTTGCTGTATGGCAGGCTGCCTGAGCCCTGCCAAGTCCTAATCAACTGCCAAGCTGCCTTAAGTTACAGCGAGACCAGTGGCCCCCCCAGAGTCTATATTAACATACCAGGATCTCTGCAATCTTCCAGGCAACTCAGGGAGGAGGTGGAAACAGAAGAGAAATTTATTTTCTTCATTCTAGCAGCTAATTGAGAGACTAGACCTTACAGAAATTACTGCTCAAAGAAGAAACACAAAAAACAGTTGACATGTACAAGCAGACTAAGCAAGTGCCACAGATAAATCCAAGATTACAGGTCTAAGGGCATTATATAGATCTACCTTGAAAACAAGGTAAAGAGGGAAGAGACTGGGTCTTCGTTTTGATACTCAGGTTGAAACAAGCTTACATACAAAGAAGTCAAAATTTGAGAAGCCTGTTCACTCATACTAGTGTGTTTTACAGCAAGACTTCAAAGCTTAGAAGAGTAATAATTTATGTTTCCAGGGAAGCAGGGGAGAGGGGAGTACTCACCTGTTATCTACTCAACTAGAACGGGTCTCAAGTTTTTGCATCTTCAAACTATCATTTTAAAAAGCTTTCAAAAAATCAGGATTATCTCAGGAATTTTCCTTTTGGCTTTTTAATCACTAATATTTAGCACTAACTCAAGCTGTTGTCTGTTGATGCATCCTTCCCTAGACTGTCTCAAGCAGGTTACGCTATCCTACTGAACAAAGACTTTTACCCAAGTGCTACACAAAAAAGGTCATAGGGCTAATGCATAGCAAGATTCCTACGTCACATGATACAATCTGGGAAATAGTTTAATTGTAGTTGTTGAGGAAGAAATCCAATTAGAACAGGTTACATTTCCTGCTTCCTCAGTACTTGATCTGCATACGGACCTTTAGCTATCACAGGTATACTGCAACAAACAAAGGGATTAAAACATATTTAAGGTTTCTAAACGGTATGGTGCTCAAGCCGATGGCATCTGGGAACTACATGCCACAGATACATCTTCTCAACCAAAGGAAAACAATTTATACATTGGCATTATACCTTGCAGTGATGTAATTAAGACTGAGCTCCAATACACATACCAAATTACTGACATAGGCACCATTACAGTTACCACATATGAAGTCATGAACAAAACTACCTACACCAAGTACCTGTAGAGATAAACAAAAGTTGTGTGTAAAACTCAAGAAAAGGAAGTCACACCCAAAGAAACACCTGCTAAACACTAAGGATTAAACTATCTTTAAGCTGATCCTATCACTTACAGGATTGGGACTCTACCATGAAAGAATAGCTCTCAGCACTGTAACTACAGAGAAAGATGTATAATAAAAGTGTCTACAACTGCATTTTAAGAAGGTTCCAACCTTTACCAGCATGAAAAAAGTTGTCAAAAGCCAGCATACAAAGATTTATGAAATAATTCAACAACTTTATAGCACATTTCATTGATGAGATTGTCTCCTCCACTCAGCACATACACACCTCTTCAGTAATTGACAAATAAAGTGGATGACAGGGAATAAGGTATTGTACATCGGAATCATAGTGTCCCAAGGGAACGTCCCAAGAACCTGAGGAGAGTTAAGATGCTTAACAAATCAAATATTAGATTAGCAGGATGGCATGCTTAGTCTTAGTATTAATTTTTAAGCTACACAAGAACTCAGCATTACAAATGTCTAATACAGATTTGCCCCACCCCAAAACATCTACCACAAATTTCTGTCTTCCCATATCTGCAAGTACCACCAGCCTCTTCTGGAGCTTTTCCTCACCAATGACTCTTACCTCCTCTCTCCCAGGCTACCTACATGCTTTCCTTGCACAAGCAACCACCATAACTATGTCCACATTTTATAGTTCAGTAGATGAACTTGATACTAAGGTATTCTTCCTCAGGATCATAGCACAGCCAGGTTTGCAAAAGCCTGAATTCCTTGCCAACAGTTAGTCACTTCAGAGTCAGAAAAAAGGCTGCTTGCTTCATCACAAGAAGTTCCAATAGATGCTGCCTAAATCTGTTCAATGCTTTTTGTTACCTCCCAACTAAACTGCTGCTCTGGTGCACCAAAAGGATTCAGAATGCCAGTAACACAGAACATACATCCAAAGAACATAGTTTCTCCACAGCTCCGAGATACTTATTTTAAAAAAGCAGCAGAGCTGTAGGCTTTCTATGGCTCAGAGGACCAAAATTACAAACTAGACAGTTCATTTAATAGGCCATTGCTCTTGCAAGTTGCTCTGTGACCCAATCAGAATACTCAGGACTTGCCTCCAACAGAGGTGATGATTTTTATTTGTTCTACACTAATGCTTAACTAAATCTATAAGCAAATGTACCACCCCCAAACACCACATATTGATTCTGGTTTGTCTAGAATTGGAAGAGGATGTCATGAGGCAGACAGGAAATGAAGATGGTGTTTAAGTATTTTGTATCTACCTCAAAGACAAAATCCTTTGCTCCAAAAGTTCTGCATCCATCTTGTTGCACTCCTGAAATACCTTTCTGCAAACATGAAAAATCCTATACTGTTGAGATGATGCTAAGCTGGAAGCAAAATTCACTCAACTCCTATGCAAGGTGTCTTATAATTTTGTTTTTATTTTAAAAATATCCACAAGACCCTCCTATAGCTTCAGAACTATTCCATGTGATCCTTGTTATGATTTACTTTAAGCCATTCAGTAAAATGCACTAGTGAGGGAGACAGGACAATCAAAAGGGTATTTAACTGGAGCAGACAGCTTCATCACAATGCTAAATACAGTGTCACTCTCTTTACAGCATTTATGTAAAAAACACACAGGGAATGAAGTGGCTTCAGGGAAAGAATAAAGAAAGAATATCAAGTAGGCAGACTTGTGAAAGAAGAGGAAAAATACCTGTAGCCCAGAAGTGAGCACAGTTCCTTCCTTCTCTCCCCTCTACATAATACCTTTAAGCAAATGCAAAATCTAGTTATTTCACAAAGGCTCTCTTAATCCTACATCTGTTTTGCTAATCAAAGCTACTCAACTAGAAGCATGCACTTCCCCATCCCACATATTAATGAGCAATGAAGTGTTTAGTAAATCATAGCACCCTTACCACCTCTGCTTCCCTGCTTTACGTCTGAAACAAATCTTCTCTCATCAATTATTTCCTAGCACCTCCAATCCTCATCTGCTACCAAATATTTTGAATTAATGATACTAACTTTGGATCTTTTCTATATACTTTTCCAGCTTTGTTTGTGTGTTTTCTTATTACTTAAAGGCTCCCCTGGCAGAAAGGTTTTGGGACACAGATACTACATACTGCAGTTTTAAAACAGTCTGACTGGTCCTGCACAAAACTTCCACAGAACTAAGAATTAAATAGTTTGAAAACACTGCTCACCAGACTTGCAGTACGTATTAACAAATAGTTTCAACTATTTCCTACTAAATATTTTACTGATTAGAAGTGAAGGGTATAAAGCTTCTAACTTTACATTTTCAAAACAGCAGTCTGCTGTCATACTTTCAAATACCATATGCCATTAGCATCCAAGAACATGACAATATTACATTAAGCAGGCACAAGATGTGAGTGTTTCAGGGATGCTTTTTTATTTTCAAGAAAAGTATTACAGATGTACTATAGCAGTGTGTTTTATAATGGACACTTTCCTATTTAAATGACATCATAAAGATTCCACACATTTTCAAGCATTACAGACATTGAGCCAAACATGTTTTCTTATAACCCTATTAACTCTACATTCAACAGTTACTACACTTCCTCACACTTTACATACAAGACTTAAATTACTACTAAAGTTACAGTAAAGACTAAGGAGATGAAACCTAGGCAATCCTTAGGGCAATAGAGCTATCAAACTGCAGCTGAATTCCACTGTATCTTCCAAAGAGATACCAATCACAGCACTGGTGGAAGTTAAAAACCCAACTAGATTTCTTGGGAGAAGTTTTCACCAGTGTGGTCATCTAAAACTAGAAAGGAAAGTTAGTTTCTCTAATCCAAAAAACTAACTCTAAGTCTTACATAGAGGTATTTTCAAACTACTATGTACATCCCTGCCTTTGAGTATGTCACTACTTCAAGGTACTTCTCTCACAAAAATACTTCAGGAAGTACAGGGATAGAGTATAATTATTAGTTTCTTTCTAATGCTTGTGCAGGCCACATTCATGTTAGAATTCAACACCCCAAATGTCAGGGCATGGTCACAAATACAGATGATTACATCTGTGCAAGTTTATACAGACAATTTAAAACCTGACACTTAAACTGATTATTAGTTGTCATCAGTAAAAGCTTTCAAATTCTGCTGAGGCAACCTGAAATTAGATCAGCTTCTCCTCCACTCTACCACCACAAATGCTACTCCAGTTCCTGCAAGTGTAAAGAAGAGAGCAGCTTAGATGATAGGCAGTCATATGTATTTTAAAATTCTTCCCACCTCAAAGCTGGGCCACCAACCTTCCCAAAGACGCAGCAAACACCAAGAATAGGTGCAACTCCGGTTTGTTGCCATAACTTGACATACTATTTTGTCGTAACAAACTACCTTGATTTTTAGACACACCTTAACTAAACTCAAGACATTTAAATTATTTTATTCTACTCTAGGCTCTGCTTCTAGCTGCCACTGGTCTGGGCTTGCACTAGTCACTTCCCGCTTTTGATACTGTCAATGGAAAGACCATACCCTTCTGAAGTAGTCTTTTTTAAGAAGGTACATAATATACATAAAGCAACAATAGGGGCTTGCAAACCTCAACTCAGCTATTTCTCACACAAGCTATCAGAGAATCAGAGGAAATAGTTTGCATCATCTCTACTTGTCACAACCCATGACCTCAGAGCAGCACCAGTGAGCCAATGGGCACAGAACTCTGGGTCCATGAATTCCTTGCCTTGGCTGGGCTGTTAAGAGCTTAAGCATGGTGGATTAAGGCTTTTCCAACACCTTCCCTTAGGGGTAACTAAGTACAGAGATACCCCTATGAACAACTACCTTTCATGGTATAACTGTAACATCACAGCTAGTCAGTGCTACAGAAACTGGACACACATATATACTCTGGTGTTTTGTTTTTTCCTTTTTGATAGCCTTTAGCTGACAACTAAGTATTTTAGGCTAGAAGTCAGGTATTTTAAGTACTCCAATCAAAAGTGATTCACATAGTAAGGAAGAATTTTCCTTTCGCTTTAAAAAATAAAAAAATCCCAAACTATTAAGGAGAGATCCAATTAATGTTGGTTATATTTCCAGGAATAGGCCATCTCCCTTCCTGAGAGTAACATTTAAGACTGGTTCCTCCACATACTTTCCACAGAACAGCCTACCTTCCTATACTAGGTCTACAGTGCCACTGAATTGTGGCTTTTTACTCTGAACATTCATTCTCACTGAACCAGAGTTTAGCAAGAGAACAAGTACTCTGAGGACTATTACACCATAGCTTTCCACCCTGTCTAGTTCTAAACTGTGTTACAGCA
Organism: Zapornia atra; assembly: GCA_013400835.1. Taxonomy (NCBI): domain Eukaryota; kingdom Metazoa; phylum Chordata; class Aves; order Gruiformes; family Rallidae; genus Zapornia; species Zapornia atra. The sequence continues at coordinate 101,617 of VZTU01005526.1, read as the reverse complement.
AACACTACAGCAAGAATATTCGTCTGTCTTTTTGACAAAGCTAGACTTCAAATATTCAAAGCTACATGAGTGTGCAGAGGCCCACTGATGACAAAAAGAGATGGAAATTACAGTTTCTTAAGACTATGGGTGCTTAAACATTTTTAATGCTTGAAGGCAAGCAATAATCTGAAACTTGTGATGGAATTACATCTTGAAACTCCACAATGACAGAACATCAGAACAATGACAGAACATTCTTGAGAGTAGCCCTGATGAGAAGGACTTGGGGATTCTGGTGGATGAGAAACTTCCCATGAGCCAGCAGTGGCTCTTGCAGCTCACAAGGCCAATGGTGGCAGCAGGGACAGGGAGGTGATTGTCCCTCTCTACTCTGCCCTCGTGAGGCCCCATCTGGAGTCCTGTGTCCAGATCTGGGGCCCCCAATACAAGAAAGATGTAGAACTGTTGGAGCGGGTTCAGAGGAGCCACAAAGATGATTAGAGGGCTGGAGCACCTGCCCTACAAAGAGAGGCTGAGGGAGCTGGGCTTGTTCAGCCTGGAGAAGAGAAGGCTGCGGGGGGACCTCATTGCAGCCTTCCCGTCCCTGAAGGGAGCTTATAAGTAGGAGGGGATTCAACTTTTTAAAAGGGCAGATAATGGCAGGACAAGGGGGAATGGATTAAAACTAAAGGAAGGAAAGTTTAGATTAGATATTAGGGGGAAGGTTTTGTTTGGGGTTTTTTGTTGTTTTGTGTTTTTTTTTTTTACAGAAAGAGTGGTGAGGGGCTGGAACAGGCTGCACAGAGAAGTAGTGGATGCCTTGTCCCTGGAAGTGTTCAAGCCCCGGTTGGATGGGGCCCTGGGCAACCTTGTGTAGCTCCAGGCCTGGAGGTCAGTGGCCCTGCCTGTGGCAGGGGGGTTGGAGCTCTATGATCCTTGGGGTCCCTTCCAACCCATGCCATTCTATGATTCTATGATCAGTAGATTCCAGAAGTGGAAGATTTTTGTGACAGCAGAACTTGGGACACATGCTACAATTTTCAGGCTTACAGAAGAGAGGTTGTTATCTTAGTTTCTGATTTAACAAAACAGTAATATTTAAACAACCTATTGCTACCAAGTAGCAGAAAAATAAAATACATCACCATACAAGGAGGAAACCATGAAATCAGGTAAAAGCCTTATTGCTACTGCCTTGCTTATTTCAACATAATTACCCAGGTGATATGGTTATCTAAAGCCAGAGCACTTCTCTCAAAGTCTCCATTTTTTCCTAAAACTATCAAAACTCACAAGCTCACTCTCCTCTTTCCCTTCCCCAAAACAGTAAGTATGTGTCAAAAATATGGAACATTAAACTATACTAATGAGATACTTGGAATGCTACGAAGTACACTAACAGCAACCAGAATGAAGATCCCATACCCTAGTAGTAAACCCAAGGGCTTTGCTATTAGCCAAGCCCTTGCCAGTTGACATAAGCATTATTGACTACATGTTCCTCAGAATGATGACAGAGGGTAATGGGGGTATGTTTGGAGGAACCAATGCTTATGTATTAGGTCTCAGAGTAACTAAGAATTCCCCAGCACTTCTGTACAAAAAGTATTTATCTGGAACACTATCCTGTCACAGATCACCTTGGTCAAGAGAGGAATTTCAATTGAAAGAACTGAAGTGTTCCCATTTATGAGGTGGATAATAAAAGCCTGTATTATTGAACATGGCAAAAAAGACAGTCATAAATTCTTTCTGTAAGTACCAAGGGTAAAACATCAAAAAAATTACTTAAAATGATAGGATATCACTGGTACAGTTAGCAGGCAAAACAGCAAGACAAACATTCAGGCTAGAAATTAGATCATCTTAACTTTCAAGAAATGACATGCTGAATCTCCAGGAAGACTGAGGAATTAAAAAAGCAAGTATGAAAATGAAACACATGCACTTAGCTACTTTTCAGATGGCTGCAAGCTAGAGATTTAAGTGATATACCAACAATATTAGCAGATTACACTTTTGACACCATGAGGTCTCTCACTAAGATCTTCACTGTCCTTACAAACAACTTCACAAATACCATTCTGTTGTTCTACTAGGCCAATGAATGGAGAGATGAACAGCTCGTAATTCCTCAGGACTGATGCTCAGGTACAAGTAGTACTTTAAAGGCTCAGTTCCTAGAAAAGGCTAGTACCCCCACATTGATCTTTTTGCCAAGGAACTAACTGGAACACCATTCCTATTATAACACCCATTCTTTCTCAGAAGGCAAAAAGCCTGAGAAAAGACTGCAAGGAAGCACACCTGTACTATCTGCAGTTTGTGAAGCTTTTCTTGTCCTGTCCCACAGCACCTACCACTGTAACTCTGTTGTGACTAAGGAAAGGAAACTTGTCTCCACGCCATCTGCTGGGAAGGGGGACAGAAGTCAAAGATGGCTCTCCACAAAGCAAGTTACTGCAGTAAAGCAGCAAGTTCTAGGATTCAAAAATAAAAAACCACAAACCATACACCACACTTCTGGATTGGGTTATTCTATGCAGAGGTTGTTTATCCAGCTTGATCCTTCCATTGCTGTGTCACTCTGTGCCCATATGTTCATGTTTGATATCTCCTCAATGTGTGTGTGAGGGGGGGGAAGGGGGGGTAGGGAGAAGGCAAATGTGCCAGAGTTGATACAGTCAGAAAACCAAACCAGCTACTTGATTTATTTCTTTTGAAAGAACTCCTTGTAGAACAAGCAGACAAAAACAAAGAATGCTGTGAAGTGTACCAGAGATTTTCTAAGTTACTAACCTTAAAGATGACTGATAATTCAGAATGGGTTACAAAACAGAAGAATCAAAATTGATCTAACAGTTTAAATTAGTTAACAGTTTCACCTATCTAGTTTTGATTTGCCATCTTACTAAGCTGACTTTCAAAACAGCCTTACATATTTTTGTTGACAAAATATCATACTCCAAATCTAAAAATCCATAAGGAAGAAACAATTCAAGTTTAAAGGGGATAGCTTTCAGATGAAAACACTTTAAGCAGTTTTGCTATCCACAGCAAACTACTTGCCTTACTTCTGATTAAGTTTCTCAAGTGCTCCAACACCACTAAAGCAAGCTTTAAGTTAACTGCATTAATAGTACAGGTGAGACCTTAATTGGGTTTCCAGTAATTTCAGATAGTCCTAAAACTGCAGTGACAGATAGATACAACAGCCAGAAGCCACACTAGTTTTGTACAGCCAGACAGACTGTTAAGAACAGGTAGAGAGTTGACAAATGGTTCTTGTGATACTAGAAGTGCTGCCAGCAGGAATCATGGTTAGAATTTAAGATCTCAATCTGATAGAAACTTAGATTTAACTGAACAAAATACACAAAGTTTTGAAAAAATAGATGATATGGCTACATTAAGTTTATCCATTGACTTATGTTACTGAATAGAAATATATTTACTTTAAGATTTCAAGAATAGTTTTACCAGCTTTTGGCTAAGTCTGTGACAGAGACAAAAAGCCTGATGTACCCAAGGAACATACTTTATTCCACACCACCTCTGGAAGCAATTAAGTATAGCAACAAGTGTGTTTATTTTATTGTATTTTGAAAGTGAAAGATTGAAATTACTTTGCTTGTTACTTTGGCAGTGTCTGATAAACACCTTTACGTTAATTTTAAGTGTGGTCTCAAAAGTTAACTCATTACTGTATTAGTGTTTACCTCAAATTTCCAAATATGCAGTTTTCAGGTTCTAGCTTACTTCATCTGCCTACAGCACAGTTCAGTCAGAATCCTCAGTGCCCATTCTGTTCCAACTCCAGTTTAGTTTTGGCAGTGTGTCAAGAACCCCTGGGCTCTTAAAATAAAGAAAAAGCTCCCATCCTTACTACTGCGTCCATAGTGGTTGAGCATTTAAACATTAGTGAAATTATTTCACGTACTAAATTCAGGAAAAGTCATCTTTTCTCTTCACAGTTAACCTGAAGAGAGCTGTTTTCACACTCCCATGGCATAATTAAATTTGCAGATCAAAATGTGCAATGGCATTTCTCTTAATGCTCCTTCCAAGTCTAGCTATGAAGTGCTGATGAAACTTTTGAGCTGGAGTACTGAGTTTACTATAAAACATGGCTACTACAAATACTTGAGGTAAACAAGAAATAAAGGGTATGCAGCAGAACTTCATCAACTTAAAAATCTGTCATACAAGTCAGAAGAAAGCATATTTGCTGTCTTATTTTTGGCAAATAAATATATTTGGTTTTCTGCCAAGTTTTTTTGAGTAAGGGAATTAAGCTAATTTCTTTAATCCATAATCTTATGGTATAATGCAGATCTTCATTTTTATTACCAGTGTTTTACTGTAGAAAGCTATCTGCTAAATAAATGAGGCAGAATACTACTAGAGTAAGATATGACAGCACACATTACATAAATATGAAAACCACAGTGGAATAGACTGAAGCAAATCTTTAAAACACAATTTTTAACACTTGGAATCCTAGCTTAAAGTTTGCTAAAGTTACTCAGCTTCCATCACTTTGTCATACACCTTCAAAAGTGTTTCCTCCAGAAGTTTTCTGACTAACTTCAAATCAAGTTGCATTTTTATGCAGACCAATGGCATTCCTGCCCCTTCCATTACTTGAATCCATTTATTTTGATTACTGGTGCTACTTAAAGATTTGAAACCTAGCCACCTCACTATACAGCTTCTTCTCAGGTGCTGATCACTCAGGCTTATCCACATGGACTATGACTGTGTGCTTTTGTTCAAGTTAGTGATCTCCCACCTTTCCCCACCCTTTTATGATGGATGAGTTCATCAAGCCATTATACTTGAAACAACTGTAAAAGTCATAACAAGTGTAGCTTTAAAGATAAATTACAATTTCCAGTCAGTAACCAGATTTTAGCAGACTACATCATCAAAATAAAGAGAGCATCCACTCTAAGGAAGGAAGCATTCCAAGTTTGTATCCAGATTACAGGTTATTAATATGCACCTCTGGTTACTGTCCTCATTAGTTCCCTTTAAATGCATAACCACATCTCACCTGTGATCAGAAGGTTCAGTTACATTGCATGCACCTTCCAGGAAGGGACACTCTCTACACTGAATAAGCTAATTACATAAGGGATTTGACATTAGAAGACACAGAACATTATTAACATGGATAAGATGCCATCTTCTAGCCCTGATGTTAACCAGATCTTACAGTATTATCTTGTCCAAAAATATAAATCCACCAAGAATTCATAGCCCACAAAGATAATTGATGTAAAAACAGTTTCTCCTCACCAATTTCAGAAGTTAAATGAAGCATCTAATCATAATACCAGTATCATGGACATTTCACCAAAGTCTCTTACATTGTTTGAGAGGCAGAGCGTGAGGCTCCCCCCCCCAACCTTTTTTTGCAGGGGGCAGAGAGGGACAAGGGGAAGCAGACATGGGCAATGTTGAAATCCACCATCACTGATGTTACTATGCATTGTTTACAGCTTTCCTTTTTTTGTGCCTCAACTCTTATATTGCTACAAAAAAAAATCATGCTTGAACTTAGAAGATACTACACAAATTGTGGTTTTTGTCTTCCTATTTATTTAGCTTACTTCTATATCTAAGCAGTCTTGGACTAAGAGAGAAGATATAGGAAAGACTTCAAGCACACAGAATCCCACAGTGCAGAAAGAGAGATAGTTTATCCTACCCAGAATGAATATGACAAACTATAAGCTCACAGTAAGGCAAATAAGACCAAAGTTCAACATGGAGAAAGAATGACAGCATACATGCTTTCTAAAAGCCAAAATAGCATAAAACTAGACCTAGTTACCTTGAAAGATAAATTTCTACTAGATGACCTATGAAGGTTTGTCCCAGGCCTAATTTTCCTCATCATTTTAGCTTTAGGAACTACCCCTAAAAATAAATTGAAGTATAGTTGCTGCTCTGTATCGTAACAATTGATACCAGCCATGCTTTAAACACACACCAATAATGAGCCAGGAGTCTAAAGGAGATGCACATTGCTGGCATTGAATCTAATGCCCATCTCACAACAAAAAAGCCTTATAGAAGTTGAAGACCTTTGTCCCCAAATAACTATTTTGTGCCATGCACATGTATTATTTGTATTCTCTCATTTTAACCTTTACAATAGTCAGCATAAAGAAGGGCAAGTATTTGCTAAAGTTCATCTATTTGGATGTTACACACTAAAACAAGGATTGTCAGGATCACATTACTCTGAAAGCAGAATAAACATGAAAGATAGCTTGCCTTTCCGATCTTAAAAAAGCCACCTTCTTCAACAAGTACCAGGAACCTCAGCTTCTATTTTGAAATGCCAAAATGTTCCCTACAACTCAAGGTTCATATACCAGGAGATGACTCAAGTCCCTGTCATGCCTCTTAAGGTCAAATCTTTGCAGTTCAGCATGCACAGCTGATCACAGACACCATCACAAGTCAGACCACTACATTCAGAAAGTACTGAGAAACTGATTTCTCCCCCTGCTCCATGAGACAGCATCATACTGTTAAACATTAGAGAATCCTGCCAGTTTCTTCTCCACCAACACCTCTCTAGGTTTGTTAGGGTTTGGGATGAGGGGGTGGGGGGAGGTGGGGTGGTCCCCCTTTTTTATCACTCAAGATGACAGTTCAATATTTTCAGTTCAGTGATCAGTGAAAGACTTTTTTCAAAATAAGATAAAGGCCAGTGGGGAGGTAGGCCAAGGGACCTCCAGAGGTCCTTTCCAAACTGGCTTACTCCATGAATCAGAGCACAAGATGCTTTTTTGGAGCAACTAAAGGCAGCTGTGGCTTTAACACTGTTGCTCATGCATCTTTAATACTGAAGTTCAGCATTAGATCACTCCCATTAACTTTGTTGATATACACTTAACTTTCCCATAGTTTTTTTCTACATAGTTTTTTTTCTACATAGTTTTTCCCTATACAAGAGTCCTCATGTCAAAAGTTAACCACCTGTTGCTCTTATACATTGAGCTTTCTACCATATTTGTATCAAGTATGTTCATGAGTCAAGTAAGACTGGCAACAGTCAGTACACTGCAAGACAAGCCTTATTATAGACAGTGAGAGTAAACAGATTGGTTATGTGTGCTCAAACCCTGGCTGCCAGACAGAATTAAAGAAGAATATGACTGCACATTCACACAGTTAGATTCTACCAACTTGATGAGGTAAAATTTATCACACAGCAGGATTAGGAGAACAACTGCTCTTCCAAAGTAACCTTCATGTTAAAGGAACCATCACTAGTATCTGAACGCATGCAGAGGAAAAGCTAGTTGACTTAGTGTTGTCTTTCACACTGACTGTACTTGAGACCACATGTAGCTAAAAAGCTTCCATTTACAGGAGATTGCAGAATACGTTTCAAAGTTAATCATTTTGTTAAAAAAAGACATCCTGAAACAAGCAGCTATGTACAAGCACTTTGTCATGCTTGATGGCCAGTGAGAAGTCTGAAAATAGTTTTGTTCCTTGAGAAATGTATTACTTGACAAACTGAAAAATACCAGGAAGAAAAAGAGTTAATGTGACTGTTTTGCAGTTACCAACCTCACATCCCAAATTAAAACTTTGCTATAAAAAAAGCTCAGCAAGAAGCTGGTTCATATACCATAATAAATCTGCTATACTATATATAGATTAAAATATTAACAGCAAATTCAAAGTAAGGATTACTTCAGAAGAACAAGCCCACTTACCCAAAGGTAATCTGTAACCCTACCAAAAAAAATTCAGATATGTTACTGCCTTCAAAGTCAGTACTAAATGGGGCAGTGCCAGCAAGATGAAAAGTTTCCACTATTAAAAAAAGTCAGAGTCCACAATGTGTTTTATAGGGAGTGTTATTAATTTGACAGGTGATGAGCAGGATACAGATCATCCAACAGGCCAGTGGGAGATCCCAGAAACATTCCAGGTTAAGTTATTTACAGTGTGATAGTACACCATGGTTTACAACTGAGATTTGATTATACCTTGTCACAATAATTTAGTCTCAGCATGACAGAAGACAGACCCATGATCAGAAGTGTTCTACGTGACACTTACTAATTAGCTAGTTGGAAAATATAGCATGGCATGTAAATAAAGACTAAACACAGATAGTTCTGAGATTCATGCTGCAAATTAAGTACAAACATTGTTATTTAGTCAAACAATAACTTTCCTACTCAGGCTTCAGCTTCAATGCATAGAAACAAAAGGAATTTAGTCAGGTTAAGTTCCGGGTTTGTCTCAAACTAAATAACTGTACTTATCAGTGAGGTCAGGACCCACACAAAATAACATCATGGCTTCATTCATGCAATGTCAACTGTATTATTTTTGCTAAACTGCTCCAGAAACAGTGTCTTTGTTGCCTACAGCTTTGGGCTTCAAATTTAGGATTGATTTAAGACCAAGTTTTCCTTTTCTTTTTTAAATATAGTATTTGCATTCTGGGTTTGAAGACAAACAGTCAAAATGCAATATAAAAACTAAAATAAAAAATTACCTTGTGCATTACTCCCAATTGAGAATGACAGTTTTGATTATTCATTTACTAGGTAGACACAGGTTCTTTCCCTAATGGTCACTTTGGCCTGAAGAACTTTTGTAAGACATCAAAAGACTCCATTTTCATAAGCCTCTTACTCAACAGGTCGGCACTCCTACTGAAGTAGATCTGCTATATTAATAAGTAGTAATGCCACACTGTGGGTGACCTACAATTTTTCCTGCTAACAGCTAAGGCCTGTTTAGGCTCCTACCTATGGAGCCATCTGGAGACTGAAGAACATTCAGACTTTTAAGCTGTCAATTCAAGCTTAATACTCCTATTTTTTCATTGAGACCCTAGGAGAGTATGTGTGTGGGATCGGGGTGGGGGAGGGGCTGGGAGAAGGGGGGGATCAATTACCTGTATTTCTGACACAACAGGATACACCAAACAATAAAAAACTAAAAATACCCTTCCATTTTAAGATCAAAAACAATGTATGTAAACAGCTTAGTTCTGTATAATCAACTACATTTTACAAATACAGAAACTGTTACAAGTTCAAATCATGTAAGTTTCTGAAAACTTATGGTATTTACTCACCAGAGCACAACTTTTAAACTTATTTCAAAAATAACATTGTTAAAATATTAGCTGCAAAGACTGAAATACTAATATTTTCATAAATACATTTCATTCCTATCAATTTCATAAATTCACTACCAAGCAGTAGACGACTATACAGTTATTTTCCAAATACTGCTTTCGTATTCATTAGGCATATTTTTATATGTATTTATAAATAAATTTTTAAACTTTTAGCTTAATAAAAAACTTTAAAGCCTCACAAAAGTGTTTGAGTTCAAACACACAATTAGAAGTCTAGTCTTGGGGTTGTGAGGGAAGAGAGAACAAGGGAGAGAAAGGAATATACCAAAGATAAACAGAAGTAATCACAGCAGTGTTTGCTAGCTTTTCAAGCCTTACAAAGAAAGTATAGCCACACTGACAATTCCCCTAAAAAAAAAAGAGCTTGTAAAATTCATTTAAATTTAAGTCATTAAAACTCCTCCTCTTTCTCATTAGGAAGGATATAGTTCATAGTTGTAGGTGGTAACTACTCAACTCCTCTTTCTGACAACCTTTAAAGCACCAGGACGCTCAATATTCATAATACACACAGCACAGACACTGTAGAAGTTACCCTGTTTGAGTAAAGTTTTGTGTTACGGCATTAGAACGCCTGGATCAATATTATTTCTGCTGAACAAGGAAGAAAGAAAAAGAAAGCTAAACAGCCTTTTGGAAAAAAAAAATAACATTTCAAATTAAAATTATTATTGGATGGCTACACATAATAAAACCACCCCCAAAACAAACTGCACACACTCTTAAAAACGTTCCCAAGTTGCATGCCAGACTCACAGAATAAATGTAGGCCAGTACCAAGCACTTGTTTCTTCCCCGTGTGTAAATGCGACACAATCAGGCCTCACATGCAGGCCTCCCTCTCCAATACAGGCAGGACCTTTGTTCGATACGTCGATGTTTTTCCCCCAAAGCCCTTGACATAACTTTCCATTCTTTCCCCTATTATTTTCCGGTTCACAGTCTAGACTTTCGGACTCCCGTTCTGTGAAAACCCCTGGCTGTCGAGAAAGCCAGTGCACTAGGAAGGGGGGGAAGGGGGAACAATAAAAAAGTTGAACAGCAGGAAGACGGGCCTACAGGTCTGGCGAAAGCCCCGGTGTCGGTTTGTTTTCCAGCCCCAGATAACCGGAGCAGTTACTACGAAGTGGTCGGCGTCGGGGCTACCATCACCTCAAAACTTCTCCCACCCCCCAGCCCCCCCCCCAGCCCGCCGGGGAAGGGGAAGGAGGAAGAGCCAGGCAGGAAAAGCGTTTGATCAGCCTCCAAGTACGACGCATTATGCAAGCAAAAGCGAGAACCAGGCAACTTGCTTCTTGACTGAAAGCAACAAAAGAAACATCAGCTCTAAAACATTAACTGCGAAAATATCCCCTCTTGTGGGTAGCCAGCACTGTAACTCCGACCCTGCGGGCGCCTCCATTCTCTTCCCACCTTCTTCCTCCCACCTCCCCCCCCTTCCAAAAGCTTGTGAAATATGGACGTCGGCCGATTATTTAGCATTTTTATCGAGCCAAGCAAGAGGAAAGGAGAGAGGAGTTGCTATTTTTTTCCTTTAAGATACTCGATAGCTCCTTCGTGAAAAAAAAAAATAAAGGGAAAAAAGAAAAACAAGAAGAGCCATGAGGGAAAGGGGGGCAACCGGAGTGGGGGAGGGAGAAGACGGGGAAGGGCATACAAATCGGTACGGCAGTGTCAACACTGACACTGCCCTTTTGTATCAGCAGCTACACGGGGCCCGGGGAGGGGAGGCCACGCTCCCCACCACAACGCCGGGCAGGCCAGGCGAGGCTAAGGCGCCGGGGGGAGAGGGGATGTCCCCAGAGCGAGCTCCAGTGACCGCCTGGCCATTTTGTCAGCTCCGTTTCCACCCTTTCCCGAGCCCCATTACACATCTCCAAGCCCCCCACACGCACACTCACCGGCGAGGCGTCGCGTCGTTCCCGTCTTCCCCCCTCACCCCCCCATCCCCAACAATGCTCCGGGATGGCGCTGCTCCCCTCCCCCTGCCCCGGGCCGCCGGGAAGGGCAGCTCAGCTAATGCCAGGGATGACACAACAGGCCCGACCCGCAGGCTGCAAGGGGCCCAGCGCCACGCCACCCCACGCTCGCCTCCCCGGCGCCCCCTAAAAGAGCGGAGGGGCCCCGGGTACCTAGTTTGTCCCGATGCGGCCTCCGCAGACGCTCCGTGCCTCCCCTCCTCCCGGCAGCAGCCGCCTCTCTTCCCTTCAATTATCAGCTGAAGCCGCAGCACCGAGCAGCGCCTCGTCCGCCGCCGCCTCCTCCGCCGAACCCCTTCCAGCGGCGCAAGGGGGAGGCCGGGGGACTACTTTCTCCCGGCGCCGGGGCCCCGCCGAGGCCTGCGCACCCCCTGGCCTGACGGGCGGCCCCTGCCCCGGCTGCCGCCCTCCACGCAGCCTCCGCTGCGGCCGTGTGAGAGTCCCGCTTTCGGCGCTCGGCGGGGTCGGCGCTCGGCGGTCAGTATCCCTCCGCCGGGGTCGTCACCCCTGGGTCCGCTCAACGGTCTCCCCCCGGGTGACGGCGGGGGGCGCGGGAGGGAGCTGGAGCCGGTGGAGGAGCGGGGTTTTACCAGTGGCGGGGACGAAGACCCGTCCGGCCGCCGCGTTACTACCGGCCCGGCTCCTTTAAGAAGGGGCTGGGCTCCCGGTGACCCCGCGTGATGTCCGCCTCTTCCTGGTTGCCATGGACACCGCCTTCCAGCGTCCGAAAATGGCGTCGCTGCAGCGGGAGGATGTGTTCGAGAGGTGCGGGCAGGCACCGGCCCCTAGCAAGGACTTCTGCCACCTGCTCGTCACCCGGCGGGAGGTGGGTGCCGCGCTGCCCGCCCGCGGGCAGCGGCCTCTGCCCCGCAGTTCTCGTCCACTCGCCTTATGATCGCCGCCTCTTCCTCTGCCACTGAAGGAAGGCAGCTGGGGCCTGGCCCAGGTCCCGAGGCAGTGGCGGCTTTAGCGAGGGCCCGTCCCTGGGGAAGGCCTGGTGAGGAACAGAGGGGCTCGCAGCGCCTTGTCGGGGAAGGGCGGGGGTCGCCTATTGAAGCCGGCGGTAAAAGCTGCCATCTCGGCCTCCCGAGGGCTGGGAACGCCTTTCTTTGCGATGTCACGCCGGTAAGTAGCAGGGAAGCAGGTAAGGCTTTGCTACCAAAAAGGGATATGTTTCCTAGCATGGGTAAAAGTGTCCGGATGAGGAACCTTTCTATGCAGGTTTCTTCTACGTAGAGTATCCCAAGCCTGTGGGAAGGGGCTCTGGGTGAGGACCGGAGGAAGTGACAGAAGAGCCTTCAAACGGTTAGTCACCTTGTGAAGAAATGTATCAACCTCTGTGATTTTGTAACCTTAAAACACACTTAAGTCTACTTGCAGAAATGCTTCACAAATAAATTAGATAAATAACACATCCCAGAGTAATGTTATGGTATTTCTCCTAAGGAAAGACAGGTTTAGTTACTAGTTAACTCCACATTAAGGAGCAGGAGAACAACAGCCTGACATCTCGTTCCAGGGAAATCGAATTAAACTGCCCATCTGGGAATGGAAAGACTGTATATTTTCCATATCGTGTCGTAGGATGTTTCATGTCCTGCCTTAGGACTCTGTCCAGAACTGGTTTTCCAATCAGGGAAATAAGCAATACTAAGTACTGTGGAATATATTTTTCTGAACTTTTCTTGAAATATGCTGCAAGATGTGCTATATGACCATTTTTTGGAATAATCTAACAGTAATCATCGATGAGGAATATTTGACAGTAAACAAATGAGACATGAGTTTGCAAGGTTATGAAATAAAAAGTTAAATATTTTATAATTTTTGTTTCATTTTTACCTAGTTTTGACTGGCTTGACTGTGTGTAAGTATGAGAGATGAACATAGATGCTTGTCTCAGGCTGGACATACTGACATAGAAGTTGTGAAGTTTCAAAATTTTTTTTTTCTGAGAACGTTTTTAAAATGTCTTACTGGAACAAAGAAGAGCATGTTTTGAAACTGTGAGGAATTTTTTTGTTTCTTTTCCCAAAGGAAACTAAATTAGTGAACATACTTTCTTCCAGGGCTGAGGGAATTGTCAGGTTTGTAATTGAGAAATTACAGGGACAAACTGAAGTTCAGCTACAGTTCCAAATGATCTATGTGCTGTATATTGTATGCTCCTTTTGGTCTCTCTTGTGCCAAAATTGCAAATCACTAGTGTCTTCAGCAGCTTCAGAGGGTGTTTAGGTTTCATTCTCCTTAAAAAAAAAAAAAGGCCTGGTAGAACTGACAAGCGGCCTTAGGCAGCTTTGGGTTCCACCAAAATTGAGTGCAATAACAGTGCTGCACAAGTCTCGTAATAGGCCTGTCCCGTGGACCTCATGGGAATCATACCAGAGCTGTCCACCATCCTTGTTCATGGAATATCTAATTGAGTGTTTCGAGTTTCTTACAATTAATTTTTGTACTCAGATAATAAAAATAAAGCTGTTCCTTATTATTATTGTCTTTTTTTGCTTCTCATATTGGTTTCCTGTCAAACACTTCAGCTATCTATTTTTGGTTTTGTTTCCAGCTGCTCAAGTATATCCTTAAAACAAACCAAAGTCAGTTAATAACTGTGCAAAAAAAGCCTTGTAACTGTCAGTGGAAGTAAGTTAAAATCATTCTGTAAGTGTTCAGTGTACACATGCATAACCAGGAAGTTAGTGTCATTGAAAAAGACCTGGTTTGGGTTATTTGAAAAAATTAATTTTTATTTCATGATGGTAAGCTTATTTGAGTATGATGCAGTGAACCTGTATATTTTAATATATCACTGTATCCTCTGAAGCCAATATATCTAATTCCAGCAAAAATTCCCAGTTCAATTATATTTGAATTCACTATTGCTAAAAACAACTAACTTCACATAAGTAAACTCTGCAATTTTAACTGCTGGACCTGCAAAATATCTGGATGCTAGTTAGCCTTTCTTCAGGGTATGGAATCTCCTGAGAAGAGATTCCTGTGTCAAAAAAAAAGTCATTGACAGTGTATGCATCACTGATACAAGAAGTTATGTATCAGGTAAAATATTTTTAGCCATCCTGTGTTAGCATCTAGGAGGCCTCGTTGTTGGTTCTCATTCCCAGTACGTTATTTCACAGTCTCCTAATAAATAAGTTATTGCCTGAAAGACCTTCCAGTCTAAGCCTCCAACCTTGCACATAGTTTCATGAATGCTGAAATTTGCTACTCTGAATAGTCCCATTCTTCGAAGTCAGTGGTTTCAAAACAGTCCATTGTTTTTGTTTAAAAACAAAAAGGGAGTTTGTGGCTGCCTGGTGGATTTGTATGAAGGCTCCCATATTTCTGTTGGTGTTGCTCTATGTTGAGTGCTTTGCTTGGGCTTTACTTGAGCAGTAAATTCAACTCCTTAAGGCAAAAATTATTAATTAAGGACATGCCTTGTACAGCTCCAGAGTGTGTGTATCTGTAGTCATGGACAGGATTTCCAGGTGTCAGCTGTCTATCAAGTCACTCTGTCGTAGAACCAGAAATCCTGTACAAATACAGAAATTCTTAAGAATGTATTAGGGAAAAAAAATGTGGTTGGACAAGGAGGCCTTATCTGAAGTGGGGTAGGGGGGGTGGGGGGTGGTGGAAATAAGTCCATAGCAGCAGGCTTTATATTCAGACAAGTCATGTGAAGTGTCTGTGGCTTTTGTTTCGATTTTTCCCTCATTCTAAGGAATTGACATCTTTCTTCCATTGTGCAACCTGATATGTTAGGCATGTTCAACAGAGGGCATTTTTGAAGACTGCTGCTGCCTCAAGATAGTACTGTAGGTCCAAACTATTGTAGGTTGTATAACAGAAAATAAATTAACTGGAATTGCTATGAATTAAAAGAAAAGATGTCTCTGAGAGCAGAGTTAAGTGCACACTAAGAAGTTTGTTGAAGCTAAAGTATAGGACAGTAACTGGAGTATGATGCACAGGGGCACACATCCTCAGCTTGTAAGCATGTGAATTATTTTATTACTGCAAAAATAAATTGGAAAACATTTACTTATTACTTTCAGTATTGTCAGTTGTAATAACCAAGGTGTACTTCAGCATGCTTGTTTAACTGAAATCTAGAGGAACTAGGACATCTGGAAAAAGGAAAGCAGGGCCTGCTGTGGGCAAACAAGATAGCAGAAGCAGACAAAAGCAGGGGCTACTTAGAACTCTTGAGTCAAGTGCAGCAGTAGTTGGAAAACAAAATATAGCTAGAAATATACCCACTTGTCTGTGAGGATGTATTTGTGTCCAAAATGTGACAAGGAGACATATACACAATGNCATTAATCAGGACTTTATCAACATAGGTATTGACTACCTCATAGCAAGCATGCACTTCCATTGAGAAGTTAGGAAGGGAAGATTACCAACTATTTTCTGTATAAGCTACTTCAAGGAGGAAGCATAAGGAGAAGGGGAGAGCTTTGTAACTCACTGCAAATAACTCTTCCAAAAGTAGACTGTATAGAGAGGTACAGATGCATGACTATTCAACCAGTTGGACTGTGCAGAGGGAGAGATCTTTTGAACCATCATAGGAAAGAATGTTTTCAAGTAGCTATTTTAAGGCTGCAATTGTGACTTTACAAATGCAGGGAAACTATCCCACATATTTTCCCTGTGTGGGCATCTACTAGTCCCACTGCAGACTGAAAGAGACGACTTCAGGTAGTCAAGTCCTGGTCCTTGCTGTTTCATCCAGCCACGTCATAGATGTTGATAGCATAAATGGGACTTAATGTGTTTCAAAAGCAGTGAGGCTTTTTTTTTTTGCCTTGCTACTTCACACAGAGCTGCTCCAGTTCATCACTTCTCTAATGGTTAGAAATGTAGTTCTATAGACTAATTTAATTTGCACATGGATATCTTTTAGCTCAAATACTGTCCTAGTGTGTAGGTAACAGTGTTCTATAGGTGTGTTCGTGTGTGTGAATATATATATAAACATGTTACAAATATTTAATAAACATGCCCTCTTGTTAGGGTTTGGCTTGGGTTTTTTTCAGTCTTCCTATCTGAAACAGACAATCTGCTTCCCAGTCACTTTAGTACCTTTTTGCTGCATTTCTTCCCATTAGAACTTTTGTTCTTAATAGTATAAATCTTATGAGTGTTGTGTCACTTCCTGTTGTCTCCTGGAAAATTTTGTGTGATTTAAATTTTAGCACTATATTTAACTTTTTCTCTGAAAATCACAGTAGTGAGTCTTGATAATTCTTTGAGCAGTTATTATTCCAGTTATGGCTTTCTCCTCTGTCAACTTTCAATGTATAACCTTTTGGTTTATGGCAGAAATTATTTCTAAGTGAATGACTTTGCCATTTGTACTTTTCAATCTCTTTTTTGTTGTTAAAAATTGGTTGGTGCAAATTTCTAAATAGAAAAACATGCTTGACCATAAAATGTGCATTGGTAATTCTACTAGAATTCATGGGAACAGTGGATAGTTTTTGTTTTCTGTGAGTGCATGTAATATTACACAGAATGTGAGTCTTTTTTTTCTCAAGACTGACATCAAGGATGCTGACTTATTTAACATATGCCTTTCCATCTACCTTTCATTGTACATGATTTTCAATCACTATTGAAATGCCAAATCAATACCAGTTATCATTTGGCAAGGTTTGGCACAAGCAATAATAGACATTATCTGTTTGTACAAAGCAAACAATAAATCATATAGCTTGCAGCATTAAACATAAGATGGCTTGAGATGGCCACACAATATTTCAAAATAAAATGTATTATAAGCTGTCTAACAGTAGAAGGGCAGGTTTTGACAAGTGCAAGAGAGGAATCCAGATGGTGGTGTAGTGTAGAAAAGATTAGCCACTCATTTTTCTCAAAAAAGGAATAGAGATACAGGCTACCCCCTTCCCCCTCCCCCCCCAGAGAAAAAGTCTGGTGCTTAATCTGCTTATAGGACAGAGCAATGACTAGAAAGATGAGGCTAGAAACAAAAGAAACATGATGGGAAAATGATCCAGTCAACATGTAATTAATACTAGCATCTGTCACCATTTAATGAATGCTGCACTAATCAGAGGATTTTGTCATGTTAGTAAAATGTTTAGCTACTTACCCACAAAAGGCAGGCATCATATGTATGCAGAGCTAACGTCACGCTGCGCGATATTCCACATATGATCTGCTCATCTGACAGTTGGGATAACTGCATTTTATCAACTATGGAACTGCAGAATTGTGTGTTTTGTCAGAGCTCATCCACTAGATTGTCTAACAAATATATACAGGACATCTAGATGAGCAAATAGTCTAAGTAACTAGGCAAGCAGTTACGATGCCTGTTCTTGTTCTGTACCCATCGTTGCTCCTATTGTTTAGTGTTCACTTCTACATCTTCAGTAGTTCCTGATTAAATTCATATATTCTGAGCACAGGGTATTATTTTGGATACTAGACTACAATATTTTCTTAAGAGATTCTGTAATAGTTTTAATTAAAAAAATAAAGTGGTTTTCAGTTGTTTGGGGTTTTTTAAATAAGTAAAAATTCTGAACCTACAGCATTCAAATCTTAAAAAAAATTTTTAAAAAACCCTTTTCAATAAAGAGTCGGATTCCATGTCAGATCTCTATAAACCCTAAGTTTAAAAAAAAAAATCTTAGTATTTTCAATAAAATTTTGATCTTAGGAGACATTAATCAGTGATTGTTTTACTGGTTGTGGGCTGGTTGATTTTTCTGTTATATGTTCAGGCTCTATTGAAACCTGCAAGGACAATTCCTTCATTTTGAAAAATGGTGCTATAGAGTTAACTGAAGTGTTGCCTTTGTGTCTTGGGCTTGTTTTTAAGTCTTAATGATGACACGTGATATATAACGTACTTGATTGACAGAAGATGGCCATTTGAAGTGCCTAGGCCAGATGGATCTGGGATTAAAAAACCCAACGATATTATTACAGTAATCAAGGTAAAATTTGATGTTATATGAAACAATTTTTGGCAAGAGAAGTCTGATTTTAAGTCAGTATCTGTGGGAAATTAACTTTTTTCAGAATCATGCTATTTTATTTGCATCTGAAACCTGAAGGATACCATAACCAGTTTTTACCTAGCTGGACCAATCCTATTCAAGTCCCTTCTGTGACATTTCAGACAGAGAATTTGAGTTTTCAACAAAGAGTGCAGAAATTTCTCTAAAGAGGGTTTGAAAAATAGTACTTTTGCTATGGGCTGTTTGTATAGAATACTTCAACTGCATAAAACTAATAACTTGTTGTTTACATGGGAATCATTTCAAGCATAGTTTGATGACTTTAGGAGAAGGAAGACATTTTGTTCCAGCTTAGGAAATGCTGTTATGCTGAAAATGGATATTTCCAAAACAATTTAACACTTTCATGTTAATGGTATCACACAGTATTAATTATTATTATGTGAATGTTTGTTAAGCCTAAAATATATAGAGAAATCTATTTTGGTTTTTCACTGTCTCTATCTAAAGAGTGAAGCTGCTTGGAAAATGGAGAGTTTCTCTGGTGGAATAATGCTGTATTGGAAAAACATTAATATTGTCAGGTGTTTCTGTCTGAAGCTAAAATACATTGGTTTAGCACTTTTGTGATGTTGTGTTGTATTTTGGATGTCTTATGGTATCTCTCACTTCCATAATGTGCTGCCTCTGGATGTATGCGATTGCTAGATCTTATCCATAACATTTTGGGGAAGATTTGGGAATTTAATTTAGTCATACTGCAATACTGAAGATATAATCCAGCACTATAACCCAACTGACATAGAAAAGTTTGGACTTACAACCACTGAAATGCAATTTATGATGTATTACAAAGCTTTCCTTATTGATGGGTTAAGGTTTCTCTGCAGAAGGTATCACATCCAGCAATATAAGTGGTAGATTTATTTTTTTCTTTCTCCAAGAGACTCAGTTCTCTCATCCTGTGTTTTTTTCCCCCACAAACATTGCTAAATGCTTAACCCTTGGAAACATTATCTAATGAATTTGAAATTAGAGTTATAACTGATGCTGAGTCGTAAAGTGGTTGTTACTTCTGAAGTTCAGTTGTTTGTGAGCCTACAATAATTTAGTACTGTCATGTGGGCTTGCAAAATTCCTTTTTCAATAGTGGTTGAGCTGTTGTTTGAAGATGTATTGGAATATTCTCATATCAATTTCTGTTAAGGTATGTTAAAGATAATAGTCATTTTAGTTAATTCTCTGTTACCATTATTTGGTATTAATCTGGTTTTCTGTGTCACTGGTATCTTAGGGATTAAGTTTTTTCTTTTGTCTACACTGATTTTTGTCCACTTGTGACTAGACTTTAGTATACAAACAGCAGTATCACACTGTGTTGCAATGTTTAAGCTCCCATTTAATTTTGAGGTTCCTGCATGGCTTTAATATTTGTGGCTTTCTTCAAAGGTGTCATGCTTGATCTAGTTCTACCTGCCAAGAGTGATTTTCAGGTCGTGAAAGCATAATAGTTTCTCAAGGTAAGCAATCACCACTACCTTATGCTTAATTAAGTAAATGTTTCCTACTGTACCTGAGTGTCTGTTGTTTACATGTTCATTATTGTCATTGCTTTTTCTTCCAGAGAAAGATTTAGTTATATTCTTCACTTGCCTTACTTTAGGTAGTACATCTCTTATCCCTGTTGCTCTCTGTCTTGGGAAACCTCAGGAGTAATTCTACTTTTGTGTTACCAAAGGTAAGTGTGTGTTCCTACCTGTTGTCTTGTTTCTGTTCTTCCTGCTTCAGTGTTAGGAAAAGAATTATTTCTTCTTTTCTGTGCCTTTATTAACTGAGAGCAATTTTCCTTATTTCATTTTCTGCATATGCAGCAGCATTCATCGTGATAAAACAGAAGATATGTTTACTTGAGGAGGAGTGCTGTGTATTTATGCTCCTTTCATTTACAAAAAATGAATTAAATACACTCAATAATGTGTTCAAAGAAAGGATGAAGGAGAAAAAGAGTAGAAGGCAAAACTTGCAAAGGATCAGGCTTTTTATCTCAAGGAATGCTAGGCTATGAAAGGGCTTATCTAAAGATGCACTCATGTAAATTAGAAACAGTTTTTTAAAAAAACTTCCTAGAGCTGCTCTAAATTGCTCTGTGGAAGGTTACTGTAAAGTTTTCCTTAATTTTGATTCTGTATAAATTAAATCAATGTGTTAAACTGAAATAAGCCTAAACTAAACCAAAGTAAAAGTTCCTGCTGCTTTTGGATGGACTTTGCTAAATTAGAGTAAAAATGTGCACTGGGTGCAACCAGTGTAAATATCATTTGTTGACTGAATTCTGATTTACCCCAATTGTCTGGAGAAGTGTAGTAACTGGAAGAAAGAGTGCTAGTGCACAGTAAAATAATCAAAATAATTTATTAAAAAGGCAAAATGATATCGTAGAAGCAGAAGGCTCAGAGAGTGGCTGAAGTTGGAGTTCTAAATAACTTAGTAAGTTGATGGTGAACAAAAGGAATGGCAACAGATGGGGATTGCAGGCAAAAGAAGCTGTGTAACTGGAAAGCATCAAATGAGCAAGCAGATACTTGTGACAGAAAATGCAATGTGTTTTTAATATACATGCACATCAAATTATCATGACAATTGGTAATTAAAGGATAGATTTCAGCATTCACTGAGTTGGTGCTACAGCTGAATTGTACAGTTGTTCCCTCCTATGCAGTTTGCAATGAGACTGAAACCTACAAGTAACAAATCTTAAGTTTAATGTAAAACAAGTCAGTAAAACTGGGCTGGACCAAACTGACATTGGAAGAAAGAGAAGGAAAAAACCAAAACACTTTTTCAGAGACTATGCTACCTGTAGTACTGATAACTGTTGATATCTGATAGACAAAAAGGACTGTATTGGGTTTGTGTGGCAAGGTGGGGAGGAGGCTACAGAGGCAGATTCTGTGAGAAGCTGCTAGAAGCTTCCCCCATGGTTGATAGAGCCAATGTCAGTTGGTTAGTGTTACGGACCCACCACTGGCCAAGACCAAGCCTATCAGTAACACTGTTGGGGCCTCTTAGATAATATGCTTAAGGTTAAAAACTGCACAACTGCAGCTGAAGAAAGGAGTGAAAATCTGTGAGAGAAACAACCCTACAGACACCAAGGTCAGTGAAGACAGGGCAAGAGTTGTTCCAGACATTGGAACAGAGATTCCCATGCAGATGGTGCAGAAGAATATAGTAGAGGCAGGCTGTGCCCCTGCAGCCCATGGAGGGTGATGGGGAGTATTCCACCTGCAGCCCATGGAGGACCATCAGGATGATGATAAGTATCCCAGAAGGAGCAGTAGGATGATTGAACTAAAACTGCATCTGTAATCAAAAGGACTGCCAGTTAATATGCACCTAGTCCAGTAAGGGAGATGCAGATTCCCTACAAAAGGACTTCCCATTGTAACACTGCTGTACTCTAGGACCTTTTATACACATAACAGGGAATCTGACTGTTCTGTTTGGTTTTTTACTCTGATGAAATTAAAAAAACAACTAAAATACCCAAGCAAAGAAATTAAAGCATAGACTAGACCTGAAATCGTAGCAAGGAGACCTTGAAACTGAAATAAGGAGGACGAAACTAAAAGAAATGATTTCAACTGAAACCTGTCAGTGTCTTACCCATCTAGAAAGGAATGTTATGTCTTGCACATTGCTAGCATCCTTAGTTCTGTTAAATAGTAGAATAATCTCTTTGTAGCGGTCTTCTCTAGGTCTGCCTGTTTAATCACTTTAATAAATGGCAAGTATCATGCTCATAATTGAAGACTCTGATCCTCAAGAGTATTTTTTTTTTCCCTCTAGTGTTGCTTTCCCCTCAGCACATACCTCCCTTCTGCATTCTCTCACTCTTCTGCTCTTGTATTGTTCCCTCTGATCCATGTGCACAAGTCTGTATAAAGGTAGAAGTTAGCCTCCAAAGCACCTGTTCTGTAAGCATCTGGGATAAAGATCTGTAGCTGCACCTTTTTTTTTCCTTTTTTCTCCTTGCCTCTTTTTTATTTTTTTGCCCCTGCCAGCTCTAGGAAAACCAGTGAGGAAAGACAGTAATACAGGAATCAGCCAGGTATGTAAGAGAGGAAAGGAAGAGACTGTGGCAAGGCAGCAGATTTCCTGCTCAAACATAACTACTGCACTCCCCAAAGGAAAAAGGTTTTTTCCAAGCTTTTTATTCCATCTTCCTTCTTTACTTTGCTAAAAGGTTTTTCAGATATGTTAAGCAGAGGCCTTTGGTGTGCACACATGCACCCAAAGCTCATCCCTTAGCTTAAGTGGGTTGATGTTTCTGAGTATGAGTGGGGAAACAATAAACAGCTTCATAGTGCTACATATGAAATTTTGCAGTTGTGACATTCTTTTCTTTTCCATGCACTTGCAATATTTTTAATAGCATCTCACAAAACATTTTGCATTGGCAAAGTCATCTTTCTTTCCATCTGCCATTGTCTTTACAGTTGTACTCTCCTGCCATCACTGTGGTACTTTTGTTTGCTAATTACATTGTTTTATCTTTTCTTACTATTAATACTAACTTATTTTTTTCCTCAAAACCAAAGCAGACATAGGGGAGGGAAGCATCAGGGCTTGCACAATGATGACTCTGAACCTGAGAATCCCTACAAACTTTCACACTAATGTCCCAGATTTCAACCTGATGGTTTGAGAGGATGTTTTCCCTTGTAGAATGGTTTCTTTAGCACAGCATATCAGGTTTTATGCTTCAGAGTCTTTGGTAAAAGTGACTTGGACATCCCATAGAAAGCTTAAAAAATGGGCTATGTCTAATAAATACCAGAAAGACCTAACTTCTTTTTTTTTCCTCATGAGTGCACATCAGAAGGAAACTACTGTCCTGTATGGATGTGATCTTGTCAGCATAGGCAAAATAGTACTTTGTATAACATCTGTACTGTAGCAAATGCAAACAGAGAATTTTGTAGCAATTGTCAAATGAAGCACAGGTATTGTAAGCCCTGCTTTAAATTTGAAAAAAAGAGGCAATAATTTGCCCAAAGAAAAGCAAATAGCATCCAGTTTCACAGACATAACAGGCAGCAACTAGTACCTCTTTGATTTCATACTGTACATGCCTGAAATGTGCAATGGCATCAGTGCATGGGTTTAGTTTCATTTCAGCCTGGTCAATTCTTCCACCAGATGTGGTTCATTTTTTGTTCTTATTCCTGGGAAGTTTTCCTTTAAAGACATTTGGGACCCCTAAATAAATGAAGGCTTCATTAACTGCAACCTGTTGGTAGTCCTGTTGGTAGTATTTCACCTTCTTATCCAATGGAGCAGGTCAAAGCCTGCCAGCAATTTTGAGGTGCTTGGATATTATTTTGCACACCCCCCCTGGAAACTGTGCAGTTGATTCTGCTGCCAGGTTGCATTTGCTGGTAAACACTGTTCACATTCTTGCATATTAACCAAATTAGGGCTCCGAAAAGAATCTCCTTTGGCCAACCATAGCAAAGTAACAGCTTTAATTGCAAATGTTCAAAATCAAGCAGAAAAATAAAGGCTTTATTTTAAAAATGTTTTTAAAAAGTCAAAACAGTCATAACAATCAACTCTGTTTTCTTCACACAACCCTTCCTGAATCTCTCTCTCTCCAAAACCATAGGAAATGTGTTATGTATTGTAGTAGTTATGAAATAGTTTGTGGACTTTGCAACTAAACCCACTGAATATTTGTTAAAGGAGACAATTGCAGTGGAAGTAGTAGGGCTGGTTTGTTACTTCTGTAAATTGTAAAGACTAGTGAGACATTGCTACTTTCTAGATCTTTCCAAAGAAACAGAGGGATCTGCAGTTGGTATATGTTGTACCTTAACAGCATTATGTGACTACTCCTCACTGCCTTCAGATTAACTCTAAAAGTCATCTCAGTGGGTCTTAAGTTTTAAGTGCATCATAAATATTCTGATTTTAACTCAAGTGCATGCTATATACTTCAATAAACTGAAGAGGTTTATTACATGTGAATTTCAGAATTTCAAGAAAGGGAAGAAATAATGGTTAGCTGTGAAGACGGTCGTTTAATCCAGACAAACCAGTCTTCTCTTTTAAATTGCTGCTAACTTACAAGAACCACTTTTCTTAGGCAAATATTAACATCCATATTTATGTGTGCTTGTGTTTATTGATTGCTCTCTAATTCTCTAAGTGCTGACACTTTTTTGGGTTTTTTTTACAAAAACCTGTTTTAAATGGCAGGAGGCACAAATATATGCAAGTAACAGGACTGATACTACTTAATTAGTCAGGGGACAGGTGGGGCATTGTCCTTGAGTAGCTGGTCAGAAAGTAAAAGAATATTTAAGAAGTGACTGTATAGTAGCAATAAAAGCTTGCCAGCTCACTAGCCCAGCACAGTTGGAGACTTATTTTAGTTGTTGAATGCATTAAATCTTTCGATTGATGCAGTATAATTAGGAGACAGAATGGTCTTGCTTGTTTGGTTGTTTAACTTACTGTATTTTATCCCCTTCAGTTATAACTATTTTCACAGCCATATCGATTGACTGCAACTGCTTTTCATCTCTGATGGTTAGTACAGCAACCCAAAGTCTCCAAAATAAGGTAGACTTAAAAAGATGTTTTGAGTTTTGGTTGGGTTTTGTTTTTTAAAGCTCACTCTTACATGGAATAAGGATACTGAAAATAACTGTTTTTCCTGATGGATTTTTCCTGTGAATTCTTTTTTTTTTTTTTACACTCTGTGTCAAGCTAAATGCTGTGAGGTACTGGTGGTGTACAGTATGCCATCCCTCCCCATCCTCTGCTGGCTCTTCTCCATATTCTTATATTTACAAAAGACTGAAATAGACAGCTGAGCATTTATCTTGTATCATAGCTGCCAAAAAGCTGTACAACATGATAGCAAGGCTGTGAAAAGTCAAGTAGTAGGCCACAAAAGAGAAACTTCAGTGTTCACAGATTGAAATGTTGATGGAAACATTGCAAGAACTG
>VZTU01005526.1:4706-76419 GCA_013400835.1 Zapornia atra | reverse complement strand
AGAGCTGATGAATTTTTGCAAGATGTTTGTGTAGCCATCATTAATTACCTTAAATGTGAGAGTGATGCCATTTTCTTTTGTGTAGAGACAGTAAAGAAATTATTAGGACAAAAAGTTGCCATGTAACTCTATCAAAGTCACGGTATGAATATTGGGTAATATTTGTGAAATGCCATCTCTGTAACTATCAGTTTCTTTAACTATTTCACAATTTCTTGTGAGATACCTGTATGTTACTTGTTATGCTGTAAGAAGGCACAGTGGGGATACTTATTTAAACAAAGGATATCTTTTCAATGCCAAGAATCTAACTGGTTTGGGAGGCAGGTGGAAAAAAAAAGGAGACAACAGATTTTTCAGTTCCAGAAGATCTGCATTCTTGGTTGTAAGTTAATCACAATATGCCATAGGTCGCTCTACATGTAACAATTGCCCATGTGTGTTACCATTCTTCAACAGTTTATCCCACAGGGACCAAGTTAGCATTTACTTCAGCTGCATCAGTGTCAATGCATAAGGATAGCTCCACTCTAGTTCTTTATAAAGTTATTTAACGCTTTATTTTAGTTCTTTTGCAAATACCTGTGAATTGTTAGTGCTACTTAGGTCCATATTTTAGGTTGCCACTTCCATTTTTGATTGCCACTTCTTGATGACAAGTGAGTAAAATTTAAGGTATATATCTGTGAGGGGTTTTTTTGTGAAGTGACCTAGAAGCCTCAGCTTCATTTGCTTGCAGAACAAACACAGTCCTGTCTAAGCTAAAGACTGGCCTCTTGAAGTTTTCCTTTATTACTTACACACTCAAATCTGTAGTGTGGATGTAGCTGCAACTGCATGAAAAAACTTTACAGTACTGTAGTATCTGCTTCTCAGTTAGATGTGACAATGTGAAGAGTAAGAGCAGAAAAAAGTGCTTTTTCATGAGTAAAACTGTGTCTACACTAAGGGACTGCAAAGATGAAGGAAGCAGGTAAGCTGGTGGTTTTCACTGTGCTAATTAATTTCAGAATTTAAAACAAATATATGTATCTAGTGAAGGCATTCGACTTCATGGCTTGGAAATTGATCTTAGGGTAACAAACTCTTAGGCAACAGATTAGCTGATACTGGCTTTAAGCAATCAATTAACTGAAAGCTACGTAGGTATACAGATTGTAGCTTTAGAAGTATCTATCTTGCAGTTATCTCCTTAAAGATGTTTCAGTAATGCTGATATTTATTCCATTTCTATGTTGTAAAGATTTATGTGAGGGTGAAATGGGTGGGTTTTATACTGAGCGGCATGAAAATTGAATGCTTTAAAAATAATAGGTTCATTTGAAATTGTCAGGAAAATGCAACAGTATTCTGCAAAAGAAAATGAGATAAAATGAGGCACAGGAGCATTTGAGTACCCTAATTTTGACATCAAATGGTACAGCAACAGAAATTTTCACAGTCTGCTCCATTCCACAAAACCTAGTGAAAGCAGAGATATTTTTATTTTTTTTAAGTGTGTGGAAAAGTCATAGAATATGGGATAAAACAGTCTGGGAGAAGAGATTTGGTAGAGATAAAGTCACTAAGACTGAGAATGTGACTGCTTTTTTCAGAGGAAGACACAATGGCTCCTTCACAGCAGAGGGGAATGAGAGATTGGACTGCAGTGACAAATCCAAGGCCAAAAAGAAAGACTGGGGATTTAGGCCATTCACCTGGGACTGAGAAAAATATTTGGATCTAGATATAAATCTCAGCTAGTATTATTTGCTAGATTCTGGAACCACTTTCCTCCTCCAATGAATGTTTATCTATTTAAATTAGAACAATTTAAGAGAAAAATAGGGAAAATTCATCTCCAAATAACTTGTAATCTGAAAAATGACATATTGAGGGACAAGCTTTAAGCAAAGCAGAAAACTAAGTCTTGAGAATTTTTAAATCCTAAAAATGTGTATTGGAGAAGGAAGCAGTTTATCATATGTGCCTTTATAACAGGGCTTCATAAGTCACACTTTATTCAGCTTCCCCCAGGTTTCTCTTTATACAGCCTGAGTCTGTCATGTGAGACTTGTCTCTAGCTCTGTAACTTCCGAAATAGATTAAATTAAGGGACTGTTTAGCCCAGCATCCTTAAAAGATGGCTTACCATATGACAACTTTCAAATATTATTTTCTCATAAATTGTAAATAGTACTATGCTTTTGGTAACCTATAGCCCACATTCATTTTTCCAATAGATACTTCCTAAATAGTTTATCTGTTGCTAATTTTCACTTAAATATTTTAGTTGGTTTATTTTTAAAAAAGCTATGACGTTCTATTCAAAGCTTTGGCTGGTTGCTGCTGTTTAGATTTGATTCTGCTCATCCTCTCCTCTCTTTTTTTCATGAAGAAATGCCAATGGAGTAAGAAATGTGGTAGTGAATTGCTTTAACACTTGCACCTCCAAATAACGTCAAGAAGGAAATGTGTCCATGGCAACCAGGATGCACTTGTTATACTTTCCATTCTTCATCTTCTTAATCTATGCAAAAAATATAGGTATTACAAAATCTATGTAATATTTTCCTTTTCAAGTAACCATATGCTAACAAATGACCAAAGTAACTGTAGTTTGTCCTGGGTATTTGTACATAAGGAAGTTTTGAAATGGAATAGCGTTTGTTCCATTGTAAATCAAAGGATAATGTTTTAAAAATACACAGTGGCATTTAACATAATTACTTGAATATTTTACTTTTCCTGTGCCCCTGCACATTGGCCTGATCTTCCCATTCTGGCAGAAAGCTCTGTGGCAGTGTGCTTCCTGTATAACAAGATGTGGAAAGATTACTGAAATATGTATTTCTGTAGTTTTTGAAGTTTTTGTCGTATTCAAATGCTTTGGACAACAGTACTGCAAGAAAGTAAATATTTATAACCACGTAAAAACATCTACTGTAATTGCTTTAAAAATCAGAGAGGTGTTTTGGTTGTAGATTATTGACTTAGTGTTCCATTTTAGGGTTGGTTGGACTAGATGAAGAGAAAATCTTTTTTCCAGCATCTATGCACACATATGGACATTGTAGTGTTTGGATTAAATATGTGTATGCATAAACTTATGTTACGGAGAAATACACTCATACCCTCAAAATACTAAGTGAAAAAATACATAGAATACTTAATGTGAAAAGTTCATCTTGCTTACACCAGTGCAGAATTTGGGTGAGCATCTGCTATCTGTATCCCCTTAATTTTATTGGACTGTGTATGCTATATGTATATTTAAATCCATGAAGTTACACAGGAAATTAATCTCAAGAATGCTGTTAGGTATTAAAGTTCAAAATTTGAAAAGCAGCAGTTGTCATTAATTTTTGGTGTGTGCTTTTGCAGGCAGGTGGCTATTTTCTTTCTCAGTTACACTTGGCATTTCCATATCAAGAAATGTTTGTTGGTTTCTGTTTGGGTTTTTTTTTCTTAAGAAATGTCACTTCCAACAGTAGCATGAAAAGACCAAGAGGAAGCATATTCACCAGGCTTCTTTTCTCCTTTAACAATGATGTTTTTCCCCTGTAATATACTGCATTCTTGCATAGCATTTTGAAGGGTAGGCAAGCTGAGGACCACGTAGAAATGGCTTTTTTTCTCCGTTTGTACATCAGTTTTCTTCTGACCTTATTCTCACCTCATGTCTTCCCCAAATAAGAATGGCTGTAGCCTTACGTGCTGATTCACCCTCCGTTGCTGAAGACAAGAGGAATTTTTGCAAGCACAGTACAGTTCAGCACTCACTGTCCAATTATCCCTGTGGTGGGCTACAGACATGCTCATTCTGAAGCCTTCCCAAGTATTAGGATCATCGACACCAAATAACAAGTGGTTTATAATCTTTTTTGCATTGAATCTTCATATTACCAGTAGTATATTAAGTGGTGGTGTTTTAGCACTGTGTTGGGCCATACTGTGCACGTATATTATAGAAATGTTAACTATCCTATTATAAAATGTTTCAGTGGTGTAATTTATTGTTCATATCACAGAATCATAGAATCATAGAATGGTGTGGGTTGGAAGGGACCCCAAGGATCATAGAGTTCCAATCCCCCTGCCACAGGCAGGGCCACCAACCTCCAGGCCTGGATCTACACAAGGTGGCCCAGGGCCCCATCCAACCTGGCCTTGAACACTTCCAGGGACGGGGCATCCACTACTTCTCTGGGCAGCCTGTTCCAGGACCTCACCACTCTTTCTGTAAAAAACTTCCCCCTAATATCTAATCTAAACCTCCCTTCCTTTAGTTTTAATCCATTCCCCCTTGTCCTGCCATTATCTGCTCTTTTAAAACGTTGAATCCCCTCCTGCTTATAAGCTTCCTTCAGGTACTGGCAGGCTGCAATGAGGTCCCCCCCGCAGCCTTCTCTTCTCCAGGCTGAACAAGCCAGCTCCCTCAGCCTCTCTTTGTAGGGCAGGTGCTCCAGCCCTCTAATCATCCTCGTGGCTCCTCTGACCCCTCTCCAACAGTTCCACATCTTTCTTGTATTGGGGGCCCCAGATCTGGACACAGTACTCCAAATGGGGCCTCACGAGGGCAGAGTAGAGAGGGACAATCACCTCCCTGTCCCTGCTGCCACCCCTCTTCTAATGGAGCCCATATACTAAATTCTAGAATGAAGGTTTGACGAGTGGGCTTTTATCCCTTCAAAGAGGTAACAGTTTCACTGCAAAGGGATAAAGAGTGTGTGTCATTGTAAAAATGGGTGAACTTAAGCAACTGAGCATGGTGTTTTTTCTTTTATTCACATAGTAAGGGTTATTTTCCAGTGTATTGCAGGTATGTCTGAGAGTTAATTGAAGCTATTTTGCACGTATGCTGTCAGAAATACGATTCAGTAATTCCAATTACCCTTATAATGACCTATTAGCCACCATAAACATCAAAATGATAAGTTTTAGCTAGCTATATTTAACATTCAGAGGTAAAGCTTTTATTCAAACTTGTTTGTAATTACAGTATAAGAGATATCAACAGGATACATGCAAGACTGTACAAAAATTTTTGGTGTGGGGCTGCCTTAGCAGATGGTCTGGAGTCTAAGCTTTAATTTGAAAGTTAATGATGAAAGTGACTGCAACTCATTGGGACTTACAAAGACTTAATTCTTCTCAACTTTAGCTTTAGATTTTTTCAGTATTTCAGTGGAGATTTTAGATTACATCTTGAGAGATGTAAACCAGTGTTGTAAGATGTGTAGTGGTAAATTTAACTGTGTTCTTCAGTCAGTATATGTGAGTAGTCACCTGTGGCTTGTTGACACTTAACTAAAGGCTGACTTTTGATTTTGCTTTTCTACGTGCCAGTAGAAAAAATAAAGCACTGTGGGGTGTATTTTTCATATACATGTGTGTGTGTTTATAGACATACACGTCACAGTCTTGTTTGTCAGTTTTATAACTCAGTGTGTCAGGAATCCACCTATATGTGTATATAAAAAACAGTTTTCTCATATGAAATGAAAGGGGAAAAAGAAAGATTAACATTAGTAAGATTACAAGACGATTTTTTTTAACCTTGCCTACAACAGCAACTGAATTCTACTTCTGGCTTGGAGTGTGATCTTTGCTAACAACTTGTGTGAAGGAGGAGATGGGATTTCGACTTTTCCTCTCCTGTAGACCCAGCTGTGACAGCAACAAAACGAAAGTCAATATTAGAAGCTGACACGCTGTTCAAGCACATTTGTAATGTCTTAAGAGAACTCTGGGAAAAGTGCTGATAGCCAGGGCCACTTCTTCACCATCATTTCATAGCCATGCAGTTTACTATTCATACTAATCTTCAGTCTCTGCTGCATGCTTTGCAATGCAGGCTGTCTTTTCTTTTTCTGACTCCAAAAAGGTGAGTTGAAAGGGTACTTCTGGAGAGCTTTTTCCAGAGTTTTCATACAGTTTAAGGGCTGAGCTTTGAACTGTCCTATTAGTTTTGATGTTAACAGAATGCTCAAATGGCAGTTTAACTTCCAGTGCTGCCGCTTTTGAACGCCTGAGCAGTTCATTAGGTATTTCTACTTAACCACGTAATTTAATGCCTGATGAACTCTGCTTCTGCGACTGAATGAAAAACAAAGAGACCGTTTATAGTTTTGCGAGTTGAGATGTCACTAAATGTGTTTTCATTCCTGCAAGCAATTTGCATGCAGGGTTTGGGAACATTTCCTTTGTATGCAAGAACATTTCATTCCTGACTAAGTGCATTGCGGGGTGTTCATTGTCTTTTGAAGCGTGTTGTAGGGCCACTGGTAATGCGACTGTGGTCTGATTGCTTATGATAACTTCGTTTGGGGAATGTAGTAATTTTTACACAACCTGAGTCCTGAATCTTAGCAATGTATTTTTCTCCTGATACTGGTTATTCATTTCTTCTTCCTTTTCTCTTTTTCCTTTTCTTCTTCCACAATTGCAGGTAATTTTTAGGTGGTGGAAGATCTCACTTAGGAATGAACTTCATGCATCAAGGCCTGGAGAAATTAAAGAATCCCAAAAGGACTTTTTGGATGATTCATCTCTTCATAGTAAGATTACAATAATAAATATAAATTTGCTGTGGCATGTAATGGGATAATCTAGAAATATTGGTTTGTAATAACTTTAATTAAAATGTGATTGCTTTGGCTAACATGCTTTTTAATATGTGTTTATTAATATAAATGAATGTATGAATACTGGGAAAACAAAAAGACATGACAGTAAGTGTAAATATAGGATAAATCCCAGCAACATTGACAGTTTCAGTATAAGACAATGACAAATATCAGCAACAAAAATAGGCCAGAAAGCAATATTTTTATTGCTAATAACTCAGTCCTTAGAATGCTCTGTGCCAGCACATTTGGAATCCAGTCCACATTTGGATTCCCAATGTGCATTCACTTAAGTAGCACCAAGTGCAATAGGTATTTTGGATTACACAAGTGTAACATGACTTTGGGAACATACAGCCAGAAAAAGGAAGACAATAGGGACGTCATTAAATAAACCTCAAAAATAGATTTGTAGAGCTGTGTTCCAACCTGTTCCTGACAGATTGGCCACTGAGAACATCTGAAATAATAGTCCCATGGAACTTTGGGGAAAAAATATACAGTTAGTGCTCTGTATTTTCTTATAATCTCAGTTCTCAGTAATGGATTAGTTTCAAGAGGTATCATGTCACAAGATATGGTTGGTCATAGCTCATAGAGGAAACAGTCTTCTGAAAATACTAATCCAGACATATATTACTTCAGCAACTGCAATGAATAGCAGAAGTCTGAGCTATAACCTAGTCTGAAAGCGGAGAATTTCGTAACTGCAACTGCAAGGACTGGATTGAGATCTGAGGTTTTTGTAGCACTCAAACACCTTGCATTTGTGAGGAGTTTTTGTGGGTTTTTTTTTTTTTTAATAAGTTGCTCTAGTATTCTGAGCATGTACAAACATTAAAAAAATTAGTTACAAATGTGACTTCATATTTTTCCTATTTTTATGAAGAACTTGAAAGACATAATTTCCAAATGAAGTCCTGTTTTCCTCGCCAGCAGCTTTGGTACACATCATTTTATTTATACCTAGGCAGAGGATGTCTGCTTTCCCAAGAAATGCATGAATCTCTCAGATGGTAGGGGAGAGGGTAAAACTTTCCTCAAGAGATATACCTGTTTCCAAGAGTAAACTTGAGTGTATCTTTATTTAGGGTCTGAAATAAGGCCAACATGTTTCCTACACTTTGCTTATTAAAATCTAACACTTCCTACAATCAAGAGATTTTTGGCCCTGGTGAGTTAGTGTGGTCTGTATTTCTATGTTTAGGTTTGTGTTTCTGAACCCCATTATAACTTCTGCAACTGCCTGATTTCAATTGAGTTTGATTGGAATAAAACACGTCCGTAGGCAGCCGGGTAAGGAGACTGCAGGAGACTGTTGTTAGTGCTGTACTGATGGAGAGACTTCTCACACTCTGTGCTCAAGTGGCCGGATGATATATGCCCAAGCCATGGAAAAAAGGTTCAATCAGCACTCCAAGTCCATAACAAAACAGATCTTTAATTCCAGTTATTACCACTTGTTTTGACTACAAGGGGAATGAATGTGCCATGAACCAACAGAAAATGGACCGACTGCCTGTTGAATTGGGCTAGTGGTCAGGGAATCTTTAAATATGCCATAGTTTTTTTGCAGAAGGTATTTATAATCGCTCCATTAGTTGAGGCAGAGAGACACTACCTTTTAATTTTACAAAATTGACTATCAATTTTTATAAACTTGAGCTTTCAAAGAAATAGTAATCTATACTTTTTTCCCAAGAATTGAACAGAATTTATAGCTGAATTTTAGCAATAGGTTTTAGTGGTTTTATTCTCAAAATTTAATTTAATTTTTTTTTTATTTACTCTTGAAAGTAGATTTGATATGTTAATGTAGTCAGTTAGCTTCAGGGGTTTTTTTCCTTTCTGCTTATACTGTAAGATTTTCTTGTGGCATTTGATATTAATACGATGTCACAATGAAACATCTGGTTAACATCAACTGGGTGCACTGATGTGTGATTTCTGTAGGTTGCAAATAAGATTTGTTTGCTTTTTCTTGAAACGTGGTGGTGGTGGTTCAGAGGTTTCCTGTCCCATAGGAAGTCTTGTTGCCACAGTTGCCATTCTTTCCTAACATTTTGTCATTTCTTCCTCTTTCTAAAATTACCTTGAAAATTTTACATGGGGTTTTTCCTCAAAGTTTTAGTAAAATTTTACTATAAAATAAAAGTGGGCTTGTTTGGTTTGGTTTTTTGTGTTGGATGTAGTTTTTTCCCCCCAGAAAAATGCTAACATAAATAAGAGTATTTGAAATACAAATGGCTATGTTTGTGAGGAGTATTAGAAATAACAACAGCATTGTTATATTGATATTATTTCTGTCCATAGCTCTTGCTGTTCCAAACAATCAGATGTTTTTACACCTCCTTCTCACCTCCTGGTAAGAGGAGCTTTGCTGCTCTTCTAAGTATTCACAGATTTATTTTTTTTTTCCATAATTCTCCACAAATATACATACTGGAATAATATACTAGTTATCCTTACTGATTTTTTTTCTAAATGAGGGTTCAAATAAAAGAATCCAGACCCATGGATTTCTCCTAAACATTTGGTGCACCCCTACCAACTGAATGTTTATCTGTTAGTAAGTATTAGTATTTCCTGGTGTATCTCCTAGTTGTTCTTCCTATGATTTTTAGAGAAAAACTGAAGATGTAAACATTTTATAATAAATATTAACATTTTACTAAATTTATATTAACTACTGTACAGCTGTAAACATCCATGTTTCTTTTGAAGCATTTTCTTTTGGTTTTGAACAGTGAAAGAAGGTGTCATCAGTTTCTGTTCATAATCTCAATAGAGCTGAGAGGGAAAAGCATGGTTTTGTATATGGCTAAATTTTCATTATAGTTGTACCAAGATGCAAAAGTAATTTATAATAGTGTAAAGAGAAGAGGTCTGTTGACATTTTTGGATGAGTGAACAAATGGTACAAGTCATTAAGAAGTAACCAGCACTGACAGGATAAAAATTTCACAGAAATACTGAAGTTCTGTATGCTTTTACAGTTAGTTCATCATTAGTTGCAGCTACATTTATAAAACAAGATAAATACAGCTAAATATATTTTAAAATAGCTGAACCAGGAGCAGCAAATATTCCTGTGGTAGCCTGCTTAATCATTCAACACAAAATAGATGCACACTACAAACATTACCATCATCACCTCTAGCGTGCAAAGATTTGGATCATTTTTACATACCAGCCTGAATTAGATCAGCCAGACAATTTTTAGTTGACTCTGTAGATCATTTTTGTACTTGCATAAGGAATTTGAGGAAAACTACCAGCTGTATAGGACTGAGATGCTTGGAAAGCAAAAAAAAAAAGCAAATGAGAACCAACAGCAAAACATTTGTGCTTGCAGTATGATACAGCAACAGAAAAGAAAGCTTGAACAGGATTGGGCCATCTACCCAAAGACATGAAGGAAAATAAGGTGATACCTTCCTTCTACATAATTACCTTAGGAATATTTGGGACCAAAAGAGAAGAGAAAAGTCTTAACCTCTTCACTGTCAAATCTTGTCATTTGGAAAGCTTTTTCAAATATATTCACAGAAGCTTGAGTTTTGTAACTTGTCTTACAAAAAGGAAAACTGTTCCATCAAAATTGGATATGCTTAACTGCCTATAGACAGTATAGTGTCAACTTCCATGACTGTTTCTCTCTCCTTCAATGACTTTAACATATATGAGAAGACTAGTTTGTTAAAAAAACAAGTAAAAACAAAAGGTCCACAAACAATATAAAACAAAACAAAAAAAACCACCCCAACACTTTGAATGCATTAGAGTCATTTCAGAATACAAAGAATAGTAATTCTGCTTTAAATTTAAGTTGTATCCCTATATGAGAAGGGAAAAAAATATATCCTTTACAAATCTGTTGTCAGATCTAAATATCCTTTACTGCATTCATGTTGTCAGATCTTAGGAAACAATATGCAGCTCCAAAATTTACCACTGATCATTCAAATTAAATTCAGTATCCTGTTTTATAATGAATTTGTATTTTTACTGTGGCAATTTGATCAAATAGATAATTGATCTGAAGAAACAGTGTTCAATTCAAAAGGGTGTGTTCCAAGTTGGATGCTGAAGCAGCAATAATTGGCTATATGAATGCAGGACGGGGAGTAGCTCACTAAGTAGCAGATCAATAAAGAAGGAATTGGTGTTGTACTGGATTGCAAAGTGAAGGAGTCAAAAAATGTCATGTCACTGTAGAACTCTCTTCGATTTCATTGTAGTGGTGTAATTGTACCTATGTAAGAG
This sequence comes from Zapornia atra, assembly GCA_013400835.1. Classification (NCBI taxonomy): domain Eukaryota; kingdom Metazoa; phylum Chordata; class Aves; order Gruiformes; family Rallidae; genus Zapornia; species Zapornia atra. Next base: position 65,545 of record VZTU01005526.1, on the reverse strand, counting down.
GCAGAACTACTTGGGACTCTTAATGTCAGAGCCATTGCTATGTTCCCCAAAGCATACAACTGAAGTACTTTTTTCAGTTGTTTTACTAACCTCTTCCTGAGTAAATAGCCAAGTCTTTATGTAAATAAATATAGATAGATGTGAAAAAGTGGACAAAAAGGATCTGGACAAATTTCAGCTCGGCTTTGCTGTTTTAATGTTCCTCAGCTGAGGTGGGAGTCTGATGGACAATGTACAGGTCTTTTTAGCTAAAGTCTTGTTTTACTGCTTAGGCTTCCTGGACGTCACTAGCAACTCCTAAGATACTGTTCAATAGAAGAGGTAATATGTTATTTTCTCTAGAAAACATTTTTTTAAAAATTAGCTGACTTTTCTGGGTTTTGGTTTGGGATTTTTTAAGATGTATCTGAATAATGTGGGATTACTGCAAAGAAATTTCAGGCTTTTACCAATCTGTTGTCTCCTGGATGTTTTGTTTTGTTTTACCACAGTTCAGATTGCTATAGTGTTTGGTGCCAAAGTTCTGGAACATGTCCTCAATCTGTGCTGAGGTAACTATGACTTCCTGGAATGGCTTCCTGTCCCCTTGCTGCTCTACATCATTTCCTTTCTGGAGCTTGAAGATATTGCCAGGCTTTCTCAAGTGTCACACAGGTTGGAAATGGTAAAAGAAAAGATATTTTAAACTAAATTATAATTTTTTTAAAAAAATTATTTTTGCTGTGCAGCATGTTGGGTTTGATTCATTTTGTGTTTAATATAGTCATCAATCTGCCTGCTTTGCTTAAAGTTTGAAACAATAATCATCTATATACAAGCAACTGAATGGGTGCAATAAAACTAGATCTTAGAAAGGCAAGATCTTAACCTTAGCACTAGACTAGAGTGTGCTTATCCTGCAAACATTTGTTGTATATAACAACCACAATGATCTAGGTAATTCCACAGTAACCCATGGTTGGGTGTTAGGCACTGCTTCTAGGATTAAGCATTTGAAATGTAAAACTTATTATTTGCATTGTCACTTGTATTATTGTAATGTCTAGAAGCTTCAACCACAGACCAAGATCCCCTTAGGCCAGACTCATTAACAAAAAATCATTGCCATTCCTGGAGAGCTTGCATTTGAAGTCTTTGACAAAAAACAGGAACACAAGGAAAGAGAGGGTTTTTTTCAAGATTTTTGTAGACCTCGTAGCAAGGAACTGTAAGAAACACAGGAGGAGAAAGAGATGGCATTATCTTGCTTGCTAGGGAAGGATTGCCTGGAAGTCCCAAGAGAATGAGGGCAAATCTATTGGTGCAAAAAGGGAAAAGTCACAGGATAATGTAGGTTGTGTTGCAAAGGCCTTTGAGAGGTCATCTATTGCAGCTTCCTGAGCTGGGGGTCAGGTACTTGGCAGGATGAAAAGATAGTGTGTTCAGAGCTGGGGTCTAGGAAGCTTGTTTTTGTGGGTCTGAATACCTCAAAACTGCATTTTCTGTCCTAGTCAGAGCCTAAGAAAAGGCTGCTGCAGTAACTCAGGTAAAGGGAGAAAAGGGGGTTGGCTTACAAAAATAAGAAGAAAAGCACATTAAAGAGAAAAATAACTTGATTCTTATCCCCAAAGGTGCCATGGGAGCCTAGAACGAAGCTGTCAAGTTATGGGTTATACAGTTACTGAAAACATAAGTAATGGTTAGACTTCAGGAGGAAGATAAAAACAAATGTACTCATCTTGCGTCTGATGTGACAGCTAGATACTTTTTGAAAGACTTCAGAGAGACAGATTAACCTTTTAGATTGGAGAACAGGACATGTCTCTGGCACAGTACGTCTCCAAGTTGTAGCAGGATGAGATTACTCACAGGGTTTGTGCTATTTTGAGGCTATGTGGCCCAAGTTTTCACAAAAAGTTCTGTGAAAGACTGCTGACAATTCAAGAGGACATGGCTGTGCTACTGTTCCTATGGCGTGGCTACAAAGACATAGATGCTTTAGTGAGAGCGAGTTCAAATGGGACCAAGAAACAGGAGTCAGTTATAAAGAAAGCACGAGAAAATGCTGAGTGAGCAAAATAGAGCATGTAATGAATTTAAGAGAAGATGAAGGGCAGATGGAAGTAGATAAGCTTCCTGAGTTCTGAGCTTTGTTTCAGTTTGAAGATAAAACAGATGATATTGTGACTGGGAAATCCCCAGTAGAGGATGAGAGAATGAAAACAACGGAGAGGAAGAGAATGGATAGAAGGGAGATCAGGAAATTATTTATTAGTATATTTGGAATCCATCCATTACTTGCAGAGCATGACAGGAGTAGGATAAGGAACTGTGGAGGGCAGTGAACTTTTCATTAGTTTAACACAAAGCCTTAGATATTCTGGAGTATAAGGAAGTCATAGAAGAAATTAACTTGCATAATAATAAAGATCAGATTTTGGCACAATGGAATAGCCTATTGCAACTTGTAATACCATGCTCTCTTTCTCTAATTTCAGCAGTATTTTAAAGGAATTAAAAATTTGCCCCAATAATTCATAGTATTTCCAGACTATTTGCCCCAATACTTCATTTTAATTTCCAGACTAATTTATGTGTAGGCTGGAATGCTGCTCTATGTGGGATTATAAAATAGCATATTCAGGATTTCAGATAGGGAAAAACTGAGCAGCCTGCACTCAGGACTGAAAAGCCCAGTGTGAAAGGCTCTGTACATCCATTCTGTGCAGAGCACCCTCCTAGGCTGAACTAAGCAGGTATCTTCGTTACCCAAAGCATGGCATTTCTCTGACTCTGTGGTTCCAAGCATAAATCCTGCTTTCCAGAGTATCCAACTGCTTTCCATACATGTATCAAAGCATTTTCCATACCCACTGAGTACTGTTTGTAAGTACTGCAAAAGAAGCGGCCTCTCAAAAACACCAACGTGCCCAAGTCCTAACACAGGCAGCACCGCTCCAGCGCCGAGCTTCCCAGGTACTTTTTCATCAAGCCACTACGTTGGGAAGTCTCCCATCGCACTCTCGGGGTAGGACGCGTTCGGTACGAGGTCTCCAGACAGGCAAACCGGGCAGAATCACAACAGGCGGGAGAAAGCCGCGGCTTTGCGGGAGCCGGAGAGCCGCTCCCGGCAGAGGGAGCCCGGCCCCCGCACAGCCGCCGCCACCGGCTCCTGGCGCCGACTCACGGGGATCGGCCGCTCTGGCGGCAGTTCTGGAGTAGCTCACCAGCTTGCCGAACACGAGTAAGCGATACCAGAGAGTAGCCTGCGCTCTTCTGAACTTAGCGGCATCCGTTCTTTCATAGGAACAGGCGAACGGTTAGAGGCAGAGAACAAGCAGTCATTTAAGTGCATTTCAGAACTCGTGCAGCTATTTCCTCCCAGTAATCCCTGGTTCCCCTTGGCTAAGGAATGCCAGCATGTTGTGTGTGCCTGCAGTACTGCCAGTCTCACAATTTAAGAACAACAAAAATAGGAGCGCATACACGCTGCTGCAGCATTGAATTAAATAGTTCAAGCATCCAGCTGCATCAGCAGTATGTGACAGAAGTTACACCAGGACTTTTGCTTTTCTATTTCTGTTACTGCTTGTCACAGACATACCAGCCACTTGCTCTGGAGTAATCCAGCCCAGCTCCACTTCAGTCCCTGCAATTACACATTTAGAAAAGTGGAATGTTTGGGAGGAGAATCAGAGTTGCTGTGCTCTGCTGTCACTTATGATGGGCACATAATATGCAATGACACAGGTTATCTTCCTAATTCCTTTTTTATGATGGTTCTGACATCTAAAAAATTACATCACTTCTTTCTTCCTGTTTATAATATAATATATCCACTGGGTTCTGTTTATGGAGTCATTGTGAAAGAGAGGAATATCTCCTGAAAAACAGGCTTAATCCCTACAGTGCTTCTAAAATCTTCCTAAATTTCCTATCTGTTGCAAATTGCCTTTCTACTTACTTCTTTTACTTCCCTTGGAATCGAGTTAGTATTTGTAATGTGATTTCTACATCCTGACAAGTTCCTTGCCGTAATCTGATGCAGCTCCATTGATTTCTGTGAGGCTGTATGACTTAGCAGGAACGTATGTTGCATTACAAGTGCTTTTGCTGCAGTAGAAACGCCTTTGGTATCACACAAAAAAGAAGCTTCTCACATTTTCACAAAAGAACAGGCAGTATCTTGTGTTGGCAACCCTGGGCAAAACTTTGACAGAGGTCATTGGGAGTTTTAAATAATTTTGTGTCTTTCAAGATAGGTGGGCAGCTCGCATTGCAAGTGACCTTCATACAAGGCGTCTGATGTGTAAACACATTTTGTGTAGTAAAATAATCAGAAGTAAGGCAAATTCCAATTATAAGCCTCTACTTTCTCTTACAACCAGATATGTAACAGTAATGTGCTATGGAAAAACATTGTGGAGAACTTATGTGACACAATCATACCTGAAATGAAAGAACTTGCACAGGAAATGGGCTGGAAACAATTCTTCTTCACAAACAGACTTCAGCTACAGCTGCAGCTCCAAAGGAGGAGGCAGAAACAAGAGGCTCAGAACAAAATCCCAACTGAATAAAGATGCATTTTTCACTGAAGCTGCAGTGTTAAGGTGTAGATTTGCTGTTTACCAAGGCAGACATACTGATATTCCTGCTTTACTAGAGGAAGCAGATTATTTTAAGGATTAAAAGGGTAAAACCAAAATATGTCTTACTCAGAGCAACATGTAAACAATAAAAAGCTTAATATGTTAGGCATCCAGAAAACTGTATTATAGTCGGCATCATATCAGTTTCTAGCAACAGAGGAGGTATTGTGGCTTCTTTGGTGCTTCATTCACTTCTCTAATGCTCTGTGTATGCTGCACATGCACCATGTCTTCTATCACATGCTACAGCATTGTCATCACTACCTCTATAGGAAGCTATCTACAGAAACTGCTGATAAATGCTGAGGATACTGTCCATGATCAATTTGCAGTGTTTGTAGGCAACTCACATCTAGCTGGTTCCAGAGTTTGATGTGTGTTAAAATGCTTTTAAAATTAATTCTCTAAACTTCAAGCCAGTAATAATTTTGTTACCAAAAAGAAACTTCTTTGGTGATTGAGGGTGTGGATCAAGTAAGTGATTGTCCTCATCCTGGACAATCAATCAAAATCATACTTGAGGCATTCTGCCACAATGCTACTGGGACAAATTTTCTCCCTGGTGTTGCTGATAATGGGAACTTCTGAAAGTAACTTACTTCCATTTGTTGAGCTGTGTATTTGGTAAGAGACATCTGATATCTTCTAAGACCGTAACAATGGTTACTTAAGAGTGTTGTGAAATGAAGGTAGTGCTTACTGACATTACTGACTTAACTCCAGCGATCAATGTCAGTAATTAAGAGGCCAAATATTACTCTGAAAGTGTCAGTTGATTAATATATATGATGTGCTATTGACTAGACTTAAGACCTGATTATTAAAAACACTGATTGCAGTATTTGGATATAATAGTGTAATATCTGAAGAGTGCATTAGGTTTACAATTTTTAACATGTCAAGTATTAAACTTGAGTTTTATAAATTGCATTAAGATATTCTTAATATCACTGTATAAAGCAGTATTTTAATTCTTAAAAGATACTTGCTAATTTAGATAAAGAATATTTTGTTCTACAACTATATGCCATTATTCTTGAAGCACTTGGCAATAGTGGATCCTCAGATGAAGAAACATTTCAGTATATTCTTTCCTCTTTGTGACTGTTTCGTTTAGGACAATGACAAATACAAATTCCGTGATGCACATAAAATGCTGTATTCATAAAATTGCTGTTCAGTGTAATAAAGCACTAGAAAATACAATTTTGCTTTAAAGCAATGGTATGTGAGCAGGGCTACTAAACCAGACTCTCTTTTCTCACTTTCTGTCAATTTACCCCCAATTAATTTTTTTCTTAGCTCGTGCCCTCATAACAGATTTAGGCAGTTTCAGGTTAGCAAACCAGAACCCATCCTAGCCAATAAGGACTCAGTGAATATTCTTTTTAAATCCTAATTTAACTCCATTTTGTCAGCCCAACTCCCCTTCTCCTTGATCAACCACGTACTTGTCCCTTCTGAGAAAAGACTAATCATTTTGCAGGAGAATCTTCATTTTTAAGCTTAAAAAAATGAACTTAATTAGTAAATGAACAGAAAGTGAAATTTTGGTTAATGTAAATTTATTCCCATCATATGACCCAGTAAGGACTCCTATAGAAAGCTATATTGCAGGTATCATAAGCAAACAATATATTATTCATTACAGTAATATGCAAATAAAGTTGATTTTGACAAAAGATGAAGATCAAAGTATAAAATGGTATGCATCTTTCAAAAAGAAAAAAAATATTTCACCAATAAAAGTTAGCTCATTTAAAATAAGCTAGCAGCAGCATTCACACCAAGAAGACATTAAACTTGTAATACAAGAACTGATGTGAAAGTGTAGTTTACATCCACATTTTCTCCAACAACAAAGCTGATTTTAAGAAATGGCTGACTGTGTGTTCACACCAAGTGTTGCAGTTCACTGCCACCTCAGCGATTTTAATAGGAACTTTAAAGGCCAAACATAACTATCCTCTATAAATGAACTGTTCTAAATCTTAAAGTAGTTTGGAGTTTTCTTTTAACTTTTCTTTTTTTAACTTGGTTTATTTCTGTGATCTATTTTAAAGTATGTCCCTGCCAACGGTTATAGAAGTGTGAATTTGAGGAGCTGGTGAATTGCAATACAGAACAATACAAGTTGAGGTTCAGAACCTTTTCTTTAACCAAGCTTGCAGCTATAAAAATCTCTTATAATGATAATGTTGCATACTGAACTTTTCCAGTACAACTGAAAATAGTGGCAATTGGTGTTAAAGAATTCCAGCAGCATGTATCAGTACTAAATTAAGAATCTGTATTGTCATGAAACTTTCATAAAAAAATCTAAAGTGACTTTTTTATAAGAAAATTAGTATCAGACTCACTTCTCAAAGCTGAAAAAAGTGTGTCCTGTACCATCATACAAAATATTCTGCATTGATTACCAGGTGCTTAATGTTGTTTAAGAAAATGTATTTGAATATTTTAAATGGTTTTTAGCTATTTCATGCTTTGTTATAATCTAATTTTCTAGTGAATAAACATCTCAATTGTGACCAGTCTTAGACATTTCCAAGGTGTACATTATGAGCATGAGTGACCATAATGTAACAGGTTTTGCTATTAAACTAATCATAGTTAAGTTAGTGTGCTTTAGTCCTGTTCTTTCTAAAACAGTGTTTGGCCAATGTTGCCCAGCTCCTTCTTTAGCACAAACAAGTCCCACTGCAGGAGTCAATGGCAATGTTACAAAGCTCTGCAATACTTCTAATGAAGTACAGCACCCAGAAATGTCAAACTGTTTCCAGAAACATTTTGCAGTTTGTGAATAATAGTAATAATATTTTTCATATGTTGTGTGGTTTTGGTTTTATGTTTGTTTTACTTCAGGTGCATTAAGTGGCATGTTTATAATGCAGCCTGTGTATTGAGGACAGCTTCTTCATGCAGTTGATACTTTAGAAAAATAAATAAGTAATCCTTGAAGTAGAGAGTCGTTTCAGCAAAATATAAGAACTTTTTTTTTTTAGTTTTGCATCACAGAAATAGTAAATTTAGTACACTGGATTAAATTATTGTACTAGCACTTCAACAGTACTTGACTAGCCAGTTAAGAAATATGATTTTCTCATACCCAGTAATTAATCTTTTATCTGAAAGAATACATAGTAGGAAGGACTTTTACAAATCATTCATATCCTGATAAGATTCTCGTGTAGGACTAGTGTAAATCAGGAGTAACTGCACTGCAGTCAATGGGGTTTCACCTATGGTTAGTGGTGAAAAGTTAGAAGAGAAGCAAGGGTAAAGGCTCCTAGCATTGGTCCTGTTTTAAAAGACTAGGAGGATGCTTTTAGTGGCTGTATTTGTTAGTTCTAAAGTCAAAGATCTTAACTCATTTTAAAAGCATATTTCTATTAATCTATTAGCATTTTTGGAACACATTTGCTTTTTACTTAAGTACAGCTCAATGTGGTTGGTTCCATAAGAAAACCAGCTTCATACTGTCATATGAAAGGAACATGAAACAAATTCTGTAAAAAACTTCTGGAATTTGTTCTATGCTTGTGCCTGTTCCGTAGATTTTTCTCTTGGTTGTTTCTTTTGGATACAAGGTTGTATAAATAAAAATATTATTCCCACCATGTATAGCAAGCCAGATATATAAAAAGAAAAATCATATTTATGTGTGATGTCATAGATCCAACCTGCAAAATAAGGACAAGATATGTTTGTTAAAAAGCTTGATAACAAGGTTTAGTGCATGAGAAAATATGAAAAATACTGTACATTTCTCTTATGACATTTCAGTCAAATCCATAGATGTTTTGAGGAAAAAAGAGATGGTAATTGTCTCCTCCTCTAGATGCTACAAATGTAAATATATTAACAAAATCTCTTGTTCATTCTTGAAAACTCAAAACTAGGGCAAAACTTACCCCCTCATTTAACTATCATGGAAATCTTAAAATGGTATTCTAGCCATGTGTCAACCTAAGAAGCCAGGCAACCTGCTCTCTAAAACTGCACATTTTTCAAATGAAGTTTCACGGTTCTGTTGTTAAAATAAACATTTTGGATTCCACCCTACTATTTTATTTTGAAATGCCCAATAATGCAGGCTAGTTCAAATGCAAACACATTCCTAATAGCTCTTTCAAAGGCTCACATACCAATAAAGGGACTTTACAGTACTGCAATGAATTCCAACCTTAACTCTTTTGCAAAAAGCACATTAAAATTACTTCAGAAAGGTTTGAGAACCCAAAATAACAAATTCCCTCATGTCATGCTGATGGCATTGCAATGAAACATCAAAATCAGAAGCTTTTTTAAAAACCAACTAATTGTGTCCTATTTGCTTTGTTACTACTGAGCAAATACAAAGACGTGTTCAGCACAGACTGTGAGGTGCTGAAAGAATATCTGGTACAGTAAAATATGGGTTCTTTTCAAAGGGCACTAAGTGAGCTTTCTTCTAAATCGTGCCAGCTCACTCAGTGGTGGGGAAAGAAGGTGAGAGCATTCCTGCTTTTCTGGGTTGCTTGTGCCTAGTGCCATCCCGGGCTGACAATGGCAACAACAACAACAACAACACTCTCAGTGTTTCTTACTGCTTTCATCTGGCTTGTGTATATTGACAACCAGTACCTGTATCTCTCATGAACTTCCCTGCCTTTCTATGAGAAGATTCCTAATGAATGTTTGTTTGAAGCTAAGTAACTCTAGTGATCACATACACACACTTCTTCTTCCACTGTGGATGGCAGTAAAGGTTATGGGCACCGCAGTTCCCAGAGGTATTTCTGGCTGAAGGAAGGCAAAACTAAGTTCATTACATCAACACATCCGTTGGCAGCTTAAAGTGGTGACACTCAAACACACTGTACAGTTCTTGGGGGTAATACTATGGTAGCACCTGCCTAGCCTGAAGCTGGTTTTTTTTCTTCTAGATGGAGGCATGAGTATGTATAGTGCATATACTACACTAAACACATAAAAATAGCTTAAACCTTTCTCATTTTAAAAAACATATGATGATATTTTAAGGAAACATATCACTGAAAGGATAGATAGTAATATATTTAGGGTTATTTGCAACGATGGTAAGTTGTAGTGTGTGAATAGTGAGCTATGCAATCTGTAAATCTGTACAATTTATATCTGGATGTTACAGTCTGTTCTGGAGCAGCTGTAATTTTGTTAAATACACATGCTTAGAACATAAGAAAGCTTAATAATATGTCACACTTTTATTATACAAACATCTGTTGGATAGAAATTTGAACTTTTTACCTGCAAAAGGTGGTCCAAGCAAGGCAGATATTCCGTTGGCACAAATGATGATGCCATAGGCATTGGCAAGGTGTTTAGTTCCAACTAAATCTTCAGTCACAACAGGCATTAGAGAAAAATAGCCGCTAGAAAATCCTATTAGAGCACAAACCACAGCCAGGCTAGCGTATGTTTGCATTAGTGGCAAAGTAAGAATGCAGGTGACCAAGGTAAAGTTAGCCATGAGGAAGACATTCCACGTGCTGATGCATGGCAGATCAGAGATGATTCCAAGGATCACTTTACCAAAAATATGAACAATGGCTATAATGGATGTCAAAGGGAATATATTGTTCTGACTAGATAAGTTGTACTGCTTGACTATTTCTGGAAGATGAATAAAGGGAATGACAAAACTGCTATAGGCAAACAAAGCCCAAATTATAAAGGCCACAAATACTCTATTGGTAAACAGTGAAGCGGCTCCAAAGTAGCTGGAGTACCATATTGCAAAGCCCTTCCTGACTGTCACCGTCAGCTGGCTCACTCTCTTAAGAATGCGCAGTCCATACATCTTCCGTCCACTTTTAGATTTACCTCCAATTTCTGTGTGCTGAACACTGTCAAGCACTTCTTCATTTGCTGCCTCTTCTTTTTTTTCTGGTTCTTCACTGAGGACTCCATTAGATTTTATAGTCTCTGCAGAATGGGACAGAGCTTTTGCCTGATTATCTTCACTATTACTTCTCACAACATATTTTTCACTAACATCTTTGGGAGAGAGTGGTCTCATAAGCGCCCCGCAGACACACAGGTTCAGGGAGATGGCACCCTGGATGAACATGGCATTCCTCCACCCAAATTCCGTGCAGAGGTACTTCAGTAAGGCAGTCATTAGAAAAGCTCCAAACCCTGTTCCTGTTGTACTGAGTCCTTGTGCAAGCGCTCTCCTCTTCTGAAAATACTGCCCTACCATGACCACTGCAGGCAGATAAACCATCCCACTTCCAACACCTATGAAAATAAACCCCAAAATCCATCTGAACTTTTTGCCAGCAAGAGTAAAAAATAAAAAACAAACCAGTTTTATTCCTAAAGCACAATAGTAAAACCAAAAAATAAATATTCAATTCTCATGTTAACTTTCATTTCTGTGTTGGAGTATTTTTCAAAATGAGCAATACTCATTCCAGTGAGAATACAATACTGCTATTAAACAGCTGAAAAAATAAAGAAACACATAGAAGATAAAACCTTTACCTCAGTTCAGCATGACACCATCAGAAAACCTCAAGCATCCCACAATAAATCAGTGACAGTTAATATGGGGGCAAATATAAACAAACTTTATTTTGAAATATCTGTGTTTTTAACACTTGCAACTGATTGTATCCATGACCAAAAATTTCTTACTGTTACTTTGCCTAAGTTCACCAGCAACAAAGATCCAGACTGAGTTTTTGTCCTTGCTTTGTAACTGTGGAACCACAATGACCATGAGATACATTTCAAGAGTCAGCATGGGGGATTACCCAATGGTGTTGACTTCCAGATTTCTCTTTACAGTCCAGGGAATATAAGGGAGGGCCACACAAAGCTACACAAGCATATTATTAAAAGGCCGATCTCTAATTCTGCAGAAATTCCCCTCACTTGTGGTTAAAAACCAGGATATTAATGGTACCTATTTCAAGCAGAAAGTCTTCAGAGCTGCACAAACACTTCTTTAAAGGTAAGAGTTGCCCAGCTTTTATCACAGCAAATTCCTAACAGAGGGAATTTGGACTGAAAGAAATGTATACATTTGCTTCCAAATTCACTGTGTTCATATTTACAAGAGTGTTTGGGGCTTAAAAGTTTTCCTAAATAGCTCATAACGTAGCTGCATGCAGCTACAGTATGTTCTAGCTACAGCTAGATCAGAGAAAGAGCTGTTATTCCAGCAATGCCTGAAAAACTCAACCCAAATACCATGGCAGTGTGCTGTGGTCAGAGCTGACCTGGTTTGCCTGTTAGAGGTATTTATTTCTTTGCTATGCAAATGCATGGTCAGGTTTTTATTTTGAACAAGTTCTTCCCCCCAAACCCAGCCACAAACTCTAAGGAAAGCTCTTTTCCAGAAGACTCCCTGCCCTGTTAGTCCAGCCAGTCATCAGCTGCTGTGAAAAAACAGCCCAGGCTTGTACCTGCGACAGTGTTTACTGCGCTACCCTGGGCATCTTAGGAAATAAGACATTTTCTGAATTGTTGAACTGATTTATCTTACCTTTTCATCCTGTGGGCTACACAGCAAACCATAGTCTAACCACACACAAAGGCATGCCACCTTCTCTGGTAAGTACAGGGCCGCAGGCCTCTCCTTTCCTCACAGATTTGTCACCCTGCACCACAATGGCAATGGCAAGGCTGCCTCCGCCCTCATCCTGTGGTGCCTCAGGCGCCATTTTGTCCCCCAAACCACAGGGACTCACTGCTGCCAGCAGCTCCAAGTCCCCACCCTGGGGCTCCCCAGTACATGTGTGAGGGGAGAAAGCTCCTCTGTGCCCTCATACTATTGGGGTCCAGTGGAGCCGGGGTGAAGCTGGTGGCCAGGGTGTGAGAGGCTATGCTGTGAGGAGCTGGGGGAGGGAAACCACGCTGCGGTGAGTGGCGCTTTGAGAACGGGACCTGACGCAGGAGGGTGGCTGTGGTTGGGGGGACAAAGTTGGGATTCTGGGGACACACTGCATGATGGCATCTTCCCGCCAACGGGAAGAACAGAAGCTATGAGTAAAGCCCACAAGCATTGCACGGAGGCCCAGAAGTGATGGTGCAAGGAGGCAACCACTGTAAGTCAACAGCAGTTTTACACCTAATGACCATGCTAACATGAAAGAAACTTCCCTGAGGTGGCAGTGAGGTGACCGCAAGAGGACAGTGAGTGAGGAAATGTGGTGTGGGGAGATGGTGCTGAGAAGATGATGACTGAGGGGACAGAGAGTGAGGGGAGAGTAAATGGAGGTTTCATGGAGGTGGAGAAAACATCTCAGGCACCTCTCACTAGTTTTCTGGCCAGAGCTATTCCTGCAACAGCACTTCACTTCTCTACCTCATGTAAAAATTTGCCTCAGATTTTTTTTTTTAAATATGGTTTTCACCCCTTTTAAATTCCCTGTTGAATCTCTGCCTTTTTGTCAGTAGACATTTTGGTATGCTGAAACGCAACAAGGGCTGAGAGAAAGAGTGTGCAAATTCTTGTCTGCTTGATTATATTCAATATGTATGGAAAGAGAAATTGCCAGAAAGGCAGAACCTTGCCTGTAATTATTGTTCTTTGTTCAGGAATTTACAACATTACTGAAATCTATGGTATGATGGTATAAAGAATATCACAGTGATCCTTGCTATTTTCAATTTTTTTCCATCCAGAGAGCAAGACAATATGTTATGTAGAGAAGTTCTGCAGATTTCTGTGAAATTCTGTGAAAGGGTAGTTTAAGGGGATGGAGGGTACTGAAACTTTTAGTAGTATTGCAAACAATTTTTTCCATTACACTTCTGTAATGTACAACATTGCTAGCATGAATTAATGATAGTGAATTAATTCTGTATTTTGCTTTGCTTGTGCATGCAGCTTTTTGCTTTACCTATCAAACTGTCTTTATCTCACTTTTACCCTTCTGATTCTCTCCCCCATCCCACTGTGGGAGAGTGAGCAAGCAGCTGTGTGAAGCTTAGCTGCCTACCAGCAGTAACCCATAATGCCCTTTAGAATGGGTTTTGAAGCAGTACATAGTTATCACAATCTGGTATTTTATTAATGTAAAACAACAACTGCTATTTCTTCTTGTGACAAAGAGAGAGGTTAGCTAGATATACAATTCAACAGTTTAACAATGTAACATCTTTAAATTCCACTAGCTAGAGTTCGGATTACATTGATTCTTCTAGTTGAAAATGTCCTTCAATATATTCACTTGGGAGAAACTGATACAAATCCTATCTTCACATGGCAGATTTAAATGAGAACAAAAGTCACTGGGCCAAATCCTGTGAGAAAATAACTAGGTTTTCTGAAAAGATAACAATCTGTAAAGAGTGTGAAAGAAAAGCTTGAATAACTTTACAGTCTAACTTCTTTCTTTACTCTCCCAGATAAACTTCAAAGAAATCAAAAATAATTGAAAGAACTTTCAAATGTTAGTACAGCTCTTACCGGCTGTCACTCCAAAGGTAAGGAAGAGGTAGTGCACATTTGAGGCATAGGTACTCAGAATCCACCCTAGGGCATTCAATATCCCTCCAATAATAGCTGTCTTGCGGCACCCACACATGCTGATGAATAAACCAATGAAAGGACCTGTTAAAAAAAACATGAAAAAATGCTGTTTAACATTTGTTATTTAACTCTCTACATTCCTTAATAATTTTTCACATTAAGTTTCTTACTGTTTTAAATAAAATGTTAAACATCAGGCTATTGATGTGATTCAGTATATTTTCCCTGCTACTGCTTAAAACCATGGAAACAAAAAGTCAACCAACCAACCAACACTTAGCAAATACTCAAAGGACCCAAAATCAAAGTTGCCTCATCAAAAAGGGACAGTTTAAACAGAGAAAGAAACTTAAACCGTTGATCACAGAATCACAGAATCGTAGGGGTTGGAAGGAACCTTGAGAGATCATCGGGTCCAACCCCCCTAAAATCCCAATACTAATGCTGTGTGAGTGCAGGCCTTCTTCACAAGTAACTAGAAAGTAAAAATTTTGTTTTCAGTGGAATATTTTAGGCAAACCTAAATGCAACTTTTTCAATCTTAATTTAGGGAGATAGAAGTGTGTGTATACATCTATACACAAACATACCCCTTCAAATATTACTTTGGGTTGATCCAACCAAGACATTAAAAAATAAGTTTTTGTTCAGCTGCCAAACTGGAATATAAACTGTCTGAATTCAAGATTTTCTACTCCCAGACAGAGTATGGGGTAGACCATAAGCTTCACAGATCATCTGATTTCTAAAATCTAGTGAGACCTTGAAGTCATAGGCATCCTTTCCTGCTCATGCTGTCTCCTGGAGTAATTGTCTTCTCTATCATCTTCCCTGTTGTTCCCTTTCTCCCTCTAAGTTGTAAAATCTGTCCTAGTGGCTTTAAAAAGGCAACTCAGGAGAACTTGGGCAGTGCTCCTAGTAAAATGGAAAACTGTAAGAAAACACTCGAGGGATGAGCGGTGAACAGATTTTAAAAACTGGTGTAGTTTTGAAATAAATTATGCTGGAACATACCTACAATAAGGGTAATGCCCATGCTGAGGGAGCTAACCCACGCCGTTAAACCACGACTTTGATTAAATTCTTCAAGCCATTCCATGTTGAGTATTCCAAGGGCCATTTGGGACCCCATGATAAGTATATGCACAAGGAAAGAGGAAAGTACAATCATCCAAGCCCATCCTCCATCAATGTTTGGATTA
This sequence comes from Zapornia atra, assembly GCA_013400835.1. Classification (NCBI taxonomy): domain Eukaryota; kingdom Metazoa; phylum Chordata; class Aves; order Gruiformes; family Rallidae; genus Zapornia; species Zapornia atra. Next base: position 50,204 of record VZTU01005526.1, on the reverse strand, counting down.
GGCTTAATTGGCTTACTTCCAACTTTCGAGTCATCTCCGAAATCATATCCAATGTCCTCTCTGCTAGCATACATTTTCTCCACAGTATTCTGAAACAAATGCAGTGAATGCCTTCAAAATACATACAAAAATATCAGATTTTGTAGTTTTGTTATAGTAAATACCATAAATCACTTTTGTATTTCACCATTGTGGTTTACTGCAGTTTTAAAGTGAATACTGGTTTTTCATTGTTCAAATGTAAAATGCTTAGAAAATTCTGTAGTTCATGTATTTCTTTGTGTAGCTTATTATCATGGCTGGCTGTGCAAAAGTATTTACAGGTTGATAGTAGGCTGCATTATTTCCATCGCTATATACTTACTTGCAGGTGGCTGAGCGCACTCACTCTTCATGGGTTGATTGTGATGACAAATTAATACTGGTATCTCACTGTATATTCCTTCTCTGTATCACCTTCTCCTGTCCCAGTAAGATTGTGCCGTTGTGTTCAAGGTGATAAAGCTTGGAATAAAGAAAGGAAATCCTGAAGAGGCAGGTATATGAAGTTACCGTATCTTCTCAGAGGAAAACAGTTTTGAGATGTATTTCTTGCTTGGTAGTAGAAGAACAAGAGTTAAGACAGAGAAAGATAAAGATTTAAGGTTCTTGATTTTCAAAACGCTTTGCTTACATAAATTACAACAAGGGGATTGTTACTACCTCTCTCTGGCAAGCTTTTTATTAGAGTCAACTTGACAAACACTGTGCTATTATGCTTTCAGTTTCCATAGCATTAATCCACATAATCTTACTAAACCCAAAGAATTCTTCCAAATGAATGTCAGTGCCTATCAGAATCAAGCTGAGTGGTAGTGTTATGTGCATAGGTGTATGTAGGATCAGGCCATAATAGCTTAATTGGTTACTTTGATTTCTTCAATTGTTAGTCAAAGTGCCGATTGCAACACAGTATGTAAATAATTTCAAACCCATTTTTAATTGATTAACAGGCAAGGTGTGGAACCCAGTCTTCCCTCCATCTGATTTCTGTTGCAACATATTGAAATGTTACCCGACTGTGGAGCACCACATAGGTTTCCATGGAGACGAGAAATGTAATGATACAAATTACCAGAGATGGTAATTTTTCATCTTCTTTTCTTCTCCAGAGAAATAAAAAGAGCCATCAGCTTCACAACACTCAAAAGAGAGAAGAAAGTTACCATAAATTGTTTCAAAAAAGCTCCTTATGTATTCTGTGAGCCCTCAGAAAGAAGGTGTGCCTCAGGGCTAGCTCCTCACTACTGAAAACTTGCAGTCTAACTCAGATTCTGTGCTAACTGAAAATTTGGGCTGTTGTCTTGAAATACATGAGTATATTTTGCTTTTCAAGTGTTATTACCTTTCCAAACTATTTTACTTTTTACTTATTGTTAGACAAACATACAGAGAAGGCCTTGAAGTGTTTCATGTAGGCGGAATCAGAGCTGATTGGCCAAAGCTATGGGTTCTTTCACAGACAACAGTGAAAACCTGCTGATAGATGTAACCTCTTCAGACTGGCTGCTGGGTAACTTACCTTTGTACTTAAGTGGCACATACCCATTACTTGTAGTATGGGTAACTCATACTTGTAGTATAGGTAACTCATTATGTATAGCTAAGGACAGCTTGAACTCAAAGGCTCCTCCAAGAGCACACTGATTTGCCTCAGACAGTGAATCAGAGGTAAAATATTCTGTACTCCTGGTATCAATTTTTTCATAGATGGATCCTCTTGATGGACTAAGTTGTCAGTAGCCCTAAATCCTCTTGATGGACTAAGTTGTCACTAGCCCTAACACGGCCATGGAAGGTCTGGTGACACAGTGAGGAACAAGAACAATGCGCATTTAAAACAAGCTGTCCAAGCACATAAACTGGGACCACTTGATGAATCCCCACCTGGATGCCAGTGGAAACACATACTGAAATTATTTATTGGCTTTTCCATTCCAAATCAAGAGACAGACAGAAGGGGGATTATGCTTAGAAGTCTTTTTAGAGATCCTCCAGGGTCTTTTAGGCAGTACTGTATACATGGTGAGAGGAAGGGAAGCAGAGGAACAATTCAGAGCCATGTGCTGGTGCAGACTTTTTTTTTAACATAGGAGGATAGCCTGGGACAGCCTCAGTTAAAGTTATACTTCATCCTTCCTCTACAGAAGGTAGGTCTTAAAGGCGACATCTCAGCTCTTCCCTATTAATGCACTTGGAGCGAGATCCCCCATTGATGTAGTTTATATGACTACTTATGTTGGATTCAGCCCACTCACAAGAAAAAGAAATAGTAACTGCACAAAGGTAATAAAGATAGTGAATAACCATGCTAATGGGAAATAATGAGAAGTAGCAGAATGAAGGAAAATTCCAAGCTGTTAAAAATGCTCTGTATAAGATTAATGAAAATGTATGATGGGTATTACAGTACATCCTAGATAATGAAATACAAAATGATGTAACCAAAGATTCAGTCAGGATTAAATGTGGAACCTCACCTTTCTTCTTCATGCTTTTGACTGGTTTTGTGTGCACCTAAATACTGATACCAGCTACAAAACTTTTCTTCTTTGGGCAGGAAATAAACGTGTCTTTTATATATTGTAAATCACAGAATCCTGGAATAGTTTAGGTTGGAAGGGACCTCAAAGATCATCGATTATTTAAGACAAAAATAATTGACCCTAAGATGCAAAGATATGCCACCCATCTTTGCAATACTCACATGTCGGGCTTAGATTGAGTAGTTGTAAGCTAACCTCCCCAAATCTTCAGAAAATGCATATATTTTCCCTTTGAGATCGATTTTTGCTTATTACTTTTATACCACTAACTTTCCACTAACATCACAAGCTCAGAGTGAATATACTCAAAAGCAGGTCATTTCCAATAATTGCACAAACTCTCAGGCTCTGGATAAAGCAAGGACTGGATGTCTGGATCCTCTCCCCACTTTAACTCATCTTCCCATGGCCTGTCACACCTAGAAGAAGCATGCTTACCTGCCCTCAACCTTCTTCCTACACCACAGCACTGCCAAGTACACAGTATCATGGAGGGGAGAGTGGCCCAAAGGGCTCTTTGCAATTGTGAAATCCTAGAGGAACTGCAGTGAAAATGACAGCAGCTGATTTGCAAAGCCAGCCATTCTTCCCCAGGAAGCGAGGTACTGAAGACCCAGTCATAGTTAAGTGTCCCTCACAAGGGACTACACTTAAAGGCGGGAAAATCTGGATTTGCATTTGATCAGCTGGAGAAGGACTAGATTTTCTTTCAGAAAAGCTTTTTATATTGTATGCACACACAGTATGGAGAGCTCTTGGAAAACTGGCCCAAATGTTAATGCCCACAAAGATGCTGAGCTTCTTTGAAAAGCTGACTCATGAGCTATTTTAGGGACAAATGCAGGTGCTGTAATAATACCAAAGTTAGAAGCAAAACACCCAAGCTCCCTGTACCATCAAGTGGAGCTATGGCTCTCTAGCTTGTAGTTGAACTGGATCATCAAAAACCATCTGATCTTGATATAAGAAGTCCATATGATGAATAATTTACATATATATTGTTAACCTCTTCCAGTACCTGATTGCCTCCATGTTAAAAAGTATAAAATAAAATCATACTTTAAAGGCATTTTCAATGGATAACACATAAATATATTAAAATAGTAATGGGCTTTGCTTCCCAGTATTTCCATGAGACATTTAACACATAGTGTATTTTTTTCTGCGTGTCTTTTTGAAGACATGCAGAAAAAACATTTTTAAAAACGTAGTTTATTGTGGGCGTCATAAGTTTTGGCAGCCCAACTTGCTAATACATCGAGTGCTTCTGTTGTCAACGACTTCACTGGAGATGTGGATACCAGCCACTTCTGCAGATCAGAGCCACAGTGCCCAGCAACAAAGAGAAAATAAGGTAAAATAAACGCACAAAATGCTAAGTTAATTGCCAGGGTCGCAAGTTGGCGTGAAATCGGCGGCAGTTCAATTTCCAGCCTCGGGTTCCTAGCCTTCGGGCCCTTAGGGCTGTTTCCCTGGCCCTGCTCAGAGGACCTCTCCGGGAGATCTCTCTGGGCGGTTCTGCCTCAGCGTGACCCACGAGTAGTTCCACGTCCCCGGGGACAGCGGGAACAGGCTCCGATAGTAAACGTCTTTTCTCCCCTTGGTGCCAAGGGAACGGACAGCTTGCATCAGGCGCTGTGCCTCTGTTTTGTAAACGGTTACAGCCTGTTACTAGAGCAGCCCAAAGGCAGGGGATGCACTTCTCCCTCCCCAGATAATACATTTGGAAGCTTCACATGGTACGCCCTCCCCAGCAGTAAGTTAAGCTCATCTCTGCAAGCACCGCTGAGACGCGGAGGACTGCCATCCCTCGAGCCCAGGGTTGCCACGGGGGCAGAGCTCGTCGCGGAGCCCGCGGCGCAGAGGCGGGGGCCGGGGCTCGGGTGCAGCCACCTCCCCTGCCCGCGGGGGCTGCGGCGGCGGGGCCGNCCCGCTGCGGTGGCTTTCCCAGCCCGCCGCGACACGGAGGGGCCGCCGCCACCTCCCGCCGCCCCCGGGTAGCCCCGCGCCACGGCCCCGCAGCAGCGCTGCACCGCTCCGGGTCAGCCCGCGCGGCTACTGCGCGTTCCCCTGCCCGCGCCGGTGCCATGCGGCTGCTCCCGGCTCCTCCCGAGGTACTCACCGTGCAGGGTCCCGTCAGCGCCGCCACCGCAGCCTGCCACGGCGCCGAGTCCCCGCCGTCAGCCAAAGCCGCGGCGGTGCTCCGCGCCCCGAGAGCTGCTGCAGGCTCCGAGGTCCACCTGCGCTCGGCTCCAGCTCAGCCTCGTCCCTGCTCGCCGCCCCAGGCTTATTTTCTGTAGAAGTCTGGCACCAGTCGTGGTCCTTTTTCCCCCCAGGCACCTCGTCTTCTGCACCGCCTTGTCTTCATTCCCTGCAATTTCAAATCTCCACGCTCTTTCATTCCTGCGATACCGGCTAATTCTGGTTTGGCGGAGGAGATTTGCAATCCTCTCACATGCACACTCTTGTGGCTGAATGAAGTTTGCTGCTGCACAGGTTATCGCCGGAAATTTAGGTCTGAGTTAGAGGATATAATCCAATAAAACCAGCTAGCACCAAGATTTTAATGGCCGTTGGATTATGGTGACTTCAGAGAGGCTAGTTGAATTTATGTAGCCACTCTAAAAAGGCAGCTTGAAAGCTTCCTTGTGTAGTACTTTATTTGTGCAATAAATAAGCTTCAAAAATATTCCTCCCTTAGGAGAAGAAAAGATTTGCAGAAACAAACTCCCACTTTTTCAAAGCAGGATCTGGACCTCAGTTGTACCTATCTGAATAATCTGACATTAAAAAGATACACATTCTGCAATAGATTGTTTTAAGTGTTTGCAGGACTTCACCCAGGCTGAAGTAATGGTATGCCACTGTACAAAACTTTCACCATCAGAGAATTGTGGTGTCCTCAAGCAGTGCACTGAGTAGCATAAGAGATAGATTTTCAAGAAGATTTAAGAAGTAGTTTAAGAGAAGACAAAATGAGGAGACACCAACAGGAATGTTTTAATGTTCTACAAGCTGTTTATGTGCATAGCATGGTGGTTCAGAATCTACTAACAGAGAATTGGTTTGGGGGCTTTTTATATTTTTTTTCTGTATTTTTATTTGACTGCACTCTTTAGCTTATGCACCATTTGCACACCCAAGTTTCATTTATTTTTTCATAAAAGTTTGTTCCATGATATAGCTAGTCCATCAAATATCTGTATATATATATATATATACTTGTATCTGGTTTTGGTTCAAGTGTGTGGCAGACTATGGGCTACTGCTATGACTTCAATCTGTACATAAATCTCACACTACTTTGCACTGTAGTCTTAAAAAGATAATCCTTTTCTAGAATAAACAAGTCAGTGTCATAGACTTGTGATTGGGTTCATTTACTTCTCCTTTGTAAACAAAACTAGATTTCCCATTTTAAAAGACTGTGGAATTGCATTGCAGATGTGTGTCATTCTAGAGTACACATGTTCCTGACTGCTTTGTCTTTTACAGTCTCTTGTCCAACAGTGACAGTGTATGGCATTCATATCCCAGGTTTTAACTTTGCCATTAGGTTTTTCATATTGTGGGATGACTAATCATAAAATATTAAAAATATGTTAGTTTGACTGGCTGTTAACCCATGTTCCCTCTAGTACTTGAGATGGCACTTGTGTGTTTAAATCCTTGTGCTAACAGAGATTCTGTTTTTACAGTTTGATCTGATGCAGAATTCACTTAGCTGTGTCATACTGCTTCAGCAGTTCTGGTTTATATGTCATTGTGGTTCTAGGCTAAAATCTTGATTTATGTTGTCTCCTGGGGAAAATGAGTACGTATGGATCTGTTTGAATTTTAACTATTAAATTGTGCAGGTCTAGCAGTGAGGATGCAAATGATATTCAGTAAGGTAGAAAGTCCATTCTGTAACAACAGTGGGAAGGACAATTCTATAGTATCAGAAAAAGTTTGCAGCTTTTAGCAAAGATGCATAAGGTGCCTGATCCAGTAAAGTAAGATGTAAATACAGACTGATCCTGGTGCCTTAGAAATCATAACTATAAAATGGTAAAAGCAGAGTAACTGAACCAAACAACTGAAAGGGAAGGACTTTTTACTAGTCCCTTAAATATGATGGTAATTATATGTCATAATTACATATCATTATATAATGGAGGAATACAGGGAGGGAGAGAGAAGAAGTCAGGAGTAGGAGGAATTCGTAACTCAATTTTGTCTTCTGCCTGGGGGCCACTGTGGTGGCTTAGACTTTTACAGTCATAGAAGCAGTAGTTGGAAGGGTTCTCTGGGGTCCACCCAGTCCAGCCTTCCACTGGAAGCAGGATTGTGACCTGTGGTATTTTAGGTCAGCCATCGCTTCACCTAACCTGCCGTCAAGAGCCTTTCTAGGAGGTATGTTCCTGTGCAGCACCATCCATGCACAATCACATTGATCCAGTCATGACTCCAGTGACTCAGTTTGTGGCCTTTGCCACAATGTGTTTTACCATTCACTGCTATTGCAAAGAGCTCAGCTCATTATCTTTGCCGCTCCCCTCCAAGTAGTTGTAGACTGTGATCAGATCTCCCCTTGTTTTCTTCTTTGCCAGGCTAACCAAGCCCAACTTCTTCAACATCCCTTCACAAGTCCTATGCTGTAGGCCACTCACCATCTCATCAGTCCTCTGCATACCCCTCTTCTGTTTCTTGACACCCTTATTGAACTGGGGAAGCCAAAACAGGACATACTATCCTAGGCATGGACTCACCAGCACTGAATAAGGACAGATAATAATTTCTATGCATCTGCTGTCCATGCACCCTTCCTAATTTATCTCAGTCTGTGGTTCACTGACAGCCACGTGCTTCTCAGATGAGCTACTGCTCAGGCAGCCTGCACTGATGCCTGACACTATTCAACAAGGTGTGCACAATTTTGCACTTAGGAGGTTTCTGTTGATCCAATTTTTAAGTTTCTCAAAATCCAACTGAAGCTCCAGTGTTTGGTTTGAGAAACATCCCTTCTGTTAGTATTGCCTGAAAATCGGCTGCAGGTGCATCCTGCATCATCGTCCAAGTTACAAGGAAAGCAATGAGCAATGCTGGCCCCAGTATTGACCCCAAAGCATTCTGCATGCACTGGCCCCCAACTAAACATCAAGCCATTGATTACTACCCTGCAGGCCCAGCAATCCATCCAGTTTCAATCCATCTAGCAGTTCATTCATCCAGACCATACTCTTCAGCTTTTTTCCTCACCTTGGGCTTTAACCACTTCCTTAATCCCTGTTGCTCCAAACGGCAGCTGTGCTGGAGAGCTTACAGACTGTTCAGCCCCCTGAAAAGGTGTATTGATGAAAATACAAAGTGCTGATTCAGCTTCCCAGCACTTTCCTCTACATTGCTGCAGTGTTTATTACTCTCTTCCCTAAAGCTCTTATTTAGTCACCACCCTAATTCCCATGAAATGGTAGTACTGCAGTGATGATAAAGATTTGAAATAATAGCTTGGTTGCTGCAGCATCACAATACAGAACTGAAAAAACATCTTGCTCCCAGTCTTGTTAGTTCTCTGAACTTTTACCCAGTGCAAAGTATCACTAAATAACCTGGCCAATTCTTGCTACACAGTTGTTGTTAGAAATAAAGATCATTTATGGTATTAAATAATTTACCTCCTCCTTCAGTAGTCTCTTTGGATTACTGAAGAATTGTCAATATTTGGAAGATCTATAGGTTTAGAGAAAACAAAACAAAACAAAACAGAAAACAAAAAGGAAAACAAGTCAAACTTAATATTTTAATTTGACATAGAGATTGCACAGCAATACGGATTTCTTATAACACCCTAGAAATATGCAGTTCCTCTTAATTTTGGCAATTCTAAACATCCAAACAGAAATAATGCATATTTATTTGTTTTTCTCGCTGCCTTTCTGAACAGAATCCTTGATATCTTTGGTGCATTTACCACAAACAAACATCCTCAAAGAATAACCCAAGCAAGTGTGAACATTTTCAGCAATTCCCCTGCCTCCTCGCATGACAGCTGCAGTTTTACCCTAATGGGAGAGAGTGAACTAGTTCAAGTTATCTTCAAACTATCTTCAAGTTCACTCAAGACTGAGGATAGACCATGGGAATGGAATCCAAAAGTGGAAGAAAAAGCAACATTTTTAAGCTTGCTGGCATGGAGATTTCTACTTGGATATTAACTACTTGTCTTTTTCTTGCCTCTCCAAGAATTGATGCATTATAGCAGCTACAGTTATGGGAGGGATCAGGAGATCAGATCCTCTTGGACACTACATCCAAAAAACTATTATGGGAAACCTGTGAAAGATGTGAAAGTTTCCTGGACTATATTAATAAAAGGCCAAAAGGATCTTCCTCAGCAGATGGGGATGCTGAAGAGGTTAGTAATCCTGCCTCAGGTTGGTGTGGCTGTTTCATCAGTGTCTTGTCAAGATTCACATTAAAGATTTTCCCAATAAAGCTGAATATTGCTATTCCACATGTGAGGAGAAGTTTGGGCCAGGTTCTTCCTGCCACAGGAAAGGGGAGTTCATCAAGAATGAAGAGGGAAAGTGACACTGAGGAGAACAGGACACTGAAGGAAAAGGAAGCTGAGCTGGACAAGCCTAGAGAGCTGGCAGGAGATGTTGGATGGGTAGGACTATGTATAGAACCTTCTGCTTCTAAACTGAGAACTACCACCCACATACTTTTAAGTCTTTCAGAGGCCTAAAACAGCAGCAAACCTGAGTTTCCAGGTTGTAGATGAAGCAGCCAGTGGGACAATTGATGTTCTGCAACTCCTTATAGTTATTTCCCTGCTTCAGAAAGTCACAGCACAGGAGAAATGGCACTTGCTCACAGAACAGTCCTTCTTTGCAGCATTACTTAATTTCAGTCCTGTACATCAGCAATCCAAGATGCATATTGAGAAGATAAAACAAACTGCCTTATCAACAAATCCTATTAGTGCTATTGTAACACGCAACATGTTTTGCACAGGCTGATACCTTGCTTTTCTGGTTTAAAACGTGTGAGCACAAGGGTGTGGTTGCAGCTGGTTAAACATCAGAAGTACTGTACTAGGAGCGAGAACTCGGAGGCCCTCTGATATGACTCACAGTTGTGCCGCAGTCATTTCCTCCTCTGGGTCAAACCTGTGAGTGTAAGAAATCTCTGAGCATTCAGTGACAACTGTATGACTTGGTCATGGGTTGCACCTGTCTCAAATATGCCAGATTAACTGCAAATTCCAGTAAAGTCAAATTAGGACTCATCTAGTTAATATAAAGTATTGATTTCAGTGGTACCAGGGTTTAGTCCCTCAGTCTGTGGCATTCAAATTGCAGTATTAATCTGTGTGCAGTAGCTTTCTAAATTTTCTTTCTTTGAAATATTTTATTCCAGTGGGTACAAGGTACATGTGTTGCATATGTCTGGTCTAAACCAATAAATCTGGTTTTACTGCAGATTAAGTTTTTAAAATGTTTTGCTAGCTTTGTTCTGTAACTTGCTTTATGCTTATCTTAAACAGACTCTCAGGTCAAAAGAATCTCCTGATCTGTAAACATTTTGATATAAAAGAGTATTTGTGCTTGTAAACTTTTTCTCCTGAGATGGATTTGAACCATGTGATTTTCTTTTCCTTCTCTTTTTACTCTCTGTAGCACCACTGCCAAAGTACTGCATTTTTTTTTACAAACAGTTAATAAAATATCATAACTTTTCTGAAATACTATTATAAAAATGTTAATAACTTGATGGGTATAAAATCCAAAAGCAGTATCTTTTCAGGAAAGGTATTCTTTAAACACAAGAATTGCAATAATACAATCCTGAGAACAGAGCAAGTAAACAATGATTAGTGACAGGAGGAGAGATGTATACTGTCCTCCACTGGAACGAGAGCTGTAAATATTTTAGCCAAGTTACAGTAGGTAACTTATTCAGTTTGCAGCTAAATTGCATTGTGCAATCACTAGGTCAAATTTCATTGGGTTGTATCAGTACTTGAACCAGATATTCCTGGATTGTATGAAGCTGCCAGGGTGTTCTCACTGTTCCTGGACTTTGCTGCTGTTGTACTCTCCAAAGCTTCATGGGACATTTTGCAGGGCTGGAGTGTGACTGATCTGTATTAGGCCAACAAAACCCAGAGATCCTGTAACAGACATCACTGTGAGTTCAGCCAGAACTATTTGTACAAAAGCTGACATTATGTTTCCAAGATAGAGTAATTCCTTCCTCCTCAGTAACTGTTCTGATGTCACTTGCTTGTTTTGTGGCCTTTTTTTAATCTATGTCAATGGAGCACTCATATTTTCAACAGCCACAGTTTTCCCTGAACAGAGATAAGGAACAGGAATCACAGAATCACTAGGTTAGAAAAGACCTCTGAGATCATCCACTCGAACCATACCTATTCTCTACTAAACTACATCCCTGAGCATCCCTTCTACCCATCTTTTAAATACATCCAGGGTTGGTGACTCAACTGCTTCCCTGGGCAGCCTGTTCCAGTGCCAAATAACCCTTCTGGTGAAGAATTATTTCCTAATGTCTAATCTGAACCTGCCCTGGCGCAGCTTGAGTCCATTTCCCCATCCCATCACCTGTCACTTGGGTGAAGAGACGATCGCCCACCTCTCTACAACCTCCTTTCAGGTAACTGTAGGCAGTGATACGGTCCCCCCTGAGCCTCCTCTTCTCCAGGCTAAACAACCCCAGTGCCCTCAGCTGCTCCTTGAAAGATTTGCTCTCCAGCTTGGTTGCCCCTCTCAATGTACTCCTGGGACCATCATTTGTCAATCTTTATTAAACTGCTGCAAGATCTTTAGAAAATTGAAATACATACAAACAGGAATGCAGAATAGAGATGTATTTTGTGGTCCATTTTTTTTGTTGTTAGCATTTTGTAAACATCAAAATGAAATGAAAACATTTATATTAAGGCTTGAGTTTTGTTTCCTTGTTAGGTTTTCCTTCTTGAGCAGCAGAGTGCTGCCTTTGAAATCAATACAAGCACAAACTAAACAATAGTTGCCTTGTGCTTAGTTTGTCCGTATCTCAGTATATAAAGAATATTTGCAACTTTTCAAAATCAATTAAACTTCCAGTGCTACATTATTGCAATGCCAGTCTACATATGAGCCCCTCCCAGAACATTTCTTCTTGCCCTTTCTACAGTACATTTCTGCTGCGAGCTCTAAGTGAGGTCAACATTTTAACCTTTGATTAAATGTTATACATGACGGTCCCACAGGCACTAGGCATCCCACACCTGCTTTCCAAAAGACATTACATGCATCTGAAATTTGGTTTTGTTCAGTAGTCTCTAAAACTAGTCTTATGTTTTCACAAGCCAGAGGAGTTCCCCCATGCTGTGTGGGGCACACAGATCACCATTGCTTGTTTTCTTACTCCATGACAAACTGCAAACCAACAGGATCGATAGTCTGCAGGACAAAAGAGATGGATCATTTGTGTGGATGCATGGTCTGGATCATGAGGGGTTTTATATGTAAAGGAAACATCCACAAATTCTGTGCAGTTACTGTCAAAATTGTCTTTGGGGAGATAGGACTTCTCTAAGCTTCTGAGCTTAGACCTGTTGGATGGAAGGCCTGCATTCATGTTCTAAGCAAGCAGTGAAAACCATGCCATACCAATAAGAATGGTTCCCATTCCGTACCGAATGGAAAGAACAATATAGGTCATTCTGCTTCACTGTGAACTTAAGTCACTGTTTTAAAATACTACCATTTCTTCTACTTTTACTATTTGTTTTAACTTTTTTATCCATATGTTAGCATCCATGTCTAAAGAAATCAACATGGTGTTGATGGTTAGGAGAATTAAAATGCATTAATTGAGTTGTGGTTGAAATTAGATTGTCTGTGTTCAACATGCAGTCCTAATAATTTCAGAAAGGAACCTAGCAGTAATGAGATTTTAGATTTCAGGGCTTTAATATTTTGGAAATCACTTCGTATTTGGTAATGGGCTAAACTGTTCTCTTTTTTTTACTAAATTTGATATTATTTCTTCAAATGATGTAGAATGAAATTGTTTTCAGAATCTGCCTAGCAACAAAAAGATGCTCTCTCTCCACCTAGTGGAGGATAATAAAATAGTTTTCGTTCCGTTTTTGCATGGGTATCAAATAATACTATCAGACGTTGAAAGCTTTTCTGAACAAGAATATATAATAATTTGTGTTTAATGTATAACAGAAATGTTTTATGAATAGCAGTTTAATAAGAGATATTTTAATATTATTTTTTCCTCAAGTATACTGTTTTTAAAGTGATCCTTAATGATATGAATTGTAAAATATTTCTGTGTGCAAATATTTACAGGTGTCTAGACACGTTTAATAATAATAAAGACTTGGCAGTTAAGATTAAAAATAACTCCAAATCTCACAGTAGAATACAGCGTGCTTACTGTTGAACACAGGAGCAGCTTGCATGTTGGCATTTACCAGATTGATCCTCAGTTTAAAATGCATGTGCCTAAATGATAAACTTTTTCTTTTAATCCAAATTTTTTCAGTATTTGTGCTGTTCACCTTAAGAGAAAGAGGAGACGGCCACAATACTTGGATGCAATGTTTATCCATCTCTTTTTCAAAATTAGATGGTATAATCTGCAGGTTTGTTTCAGTCTATTATTAAACAAATTTTTAAAGAAAAGCACAAACATCTTCCACACATTTAGTCTTCCTTCTAAGTACAAACTGCTTATATAAGTAGTGATTTGCAGGTGTAAGTCCATAATTAGGGTAGTAGAAAATACTTCTTGTGTATTACTGATTAAACAAGATGTGCCTATAATTACTTTTGGCTTCCACAATATAACAGGACCATTGTTTCTTGGCTAGTTTCCTGTTACTGTTTTCAGTGGAAAGTTTGTTTTCTTATTCTGCTGCTGTGCTTCTTTTTAGGGTATTTCTTTATTAGTATTTTTTTCCCCTCCCTGTTGCCATGCAGAATTTCACACAGGTAGGCGGAGAAGCTGTCAGTCCAAGGGAATCTGAAAGAGGATGCGCATGCAGGTAACTTCACAGCCTTCAGCTTTTAGGACAAGGGGCTTTCTCTACCTGCACATCACTGCCTTGCACTGAGTGTGTCACTGTGAGCATTTCAGTTCAAACTAATTTGAGTTTGTTGTTCTTACCAAGTCACTAAAGGTCAATACAGCTACTTAACAAGAAGTGTTGGCTGACAGTTCTGGGTTGCCACTGAAGTACCAGCAGAAAGTAGATCTCCTAGCAAAAAGGAAAAGCTTTTATTTTCTTGTATAGGGGAGTGACTCCAAGGACTGCGGTGCAATGAGTCATTCAAGTTGCAATTGCTATAAGTAGCACAGAAACTTAAAGAGTGGGGTGAAACAGTGCACTAAGAGATGGTACAGAAGAGATGGTGGAATGTTCTTCAAAAATGCTAGTATGGCCTCCTGCCTGTTTCTGGATTTTATAATCTCCTCCAGCATGAAGAAGAGAAGTAATGGAGGGAAAGAGGGGTGTGAGAGACAGTGCTTTTGTGGCTGCTGCAGCAGTTCTGCACTTCCATCCCAACAGAGATACACTGGCATAAACAGGTTCCAGGCTCTGGAATCTGACAAACTATTTGCAGCTTGGTTAGTTTGTGCAGCGTTTTAGGAGGGTGACAGAGAGCAAAAAGCAGAGGAGGGAAGTGTGAAAGGGACACTTGTCCACTGGATGTTCATAGTATCAAATGGGGAGAGAGAGGTAATAGAAGGCTGGCCAGGATAATGTAGCAATGTCATCACATACCAGCCTGGATGTGTTGGTTATGTTTTCCTGAACGCTGTATGCTAAAGAATTTCACTAGACTTTGGGTTACTCTAGACTTGTTTTCATTAACAACTCAGAGTTGGGCCATCGGTGAAGAGGTTTAAGTCAGGGTTATCTACAGGTTGATCCCTCAAGTCATCGCGTGGTTTACTGGTGAAACGTAAAACTTGCACACAGTCATGATTATCTTTCTCTCCATCAGAACATAATGGTAACAAGGTAGCAGGATTTAACACACTGCACCTTACTAATGTCAAATTATCTGCTAATAACAAAACTAGTTCATAGCGATGTGCCCTTTTGAGGTGAAAGTGACTTCTCAACATACTGTTTCAATAAAATTTCCACTTCATGAGGTATGCATACAGTTAGTGCATGGCCTAGGTCTATGGACCTAGATTTTTCTACCATTTCTGCAGCAGCTGTAATCATTCCAATACAACAGGTGGTCCCTTAATTGCAGTATCTAAAGAAGAAGAAAAATAGACTACAGGTCTTTCATGTGGTGCTAATGTTTGTACTAAAACTCCTCTAGCTATTCCTTTTGTCTCATCACAACAGAATTTAAAAGGTTTAGTATAATCAGAAATCCTCAAAGCTGGTGCATTAAGCAAGGCTGTTTTTAAAGTCCGAAAAGCCTGTTCTCTTCCGGGACACCAGGAAAGAGGTTCTGCTTCCTCATTGGGAGTAGCCTCATGTAGGGATCTCACAATTCCACTAAACCCATGGATCCATGGTCTACGAAAACCAACCTGTCCAAGAAATCCCCTTAGCTGTTTCTGTGTGGTGGGTCTTGGCAGTTCCTGTATCATTTTGATTCTTTCTGGGTCTACTTCTCTTTTCCCAGGACTCGAGAAATCCTAGGCATTTCACCTTTTCTTGACAAAATTGCAACTTAGATGGAGAGATTTGGTGACCCTTCTGTGCCAACTGTTTACACAAATATTTAGTATCACATATACAATCCTCACGAGTCTTACTAGTGAGCAAAAAATCATCCACATATTGTACCAATATAGATGCACAAGGAAACTCAAGATCACATAAATCGTTTTTCAAAATCTGAGAGAAAATAGTGGGTGAGCTAGCAAATCCCTGTGGCAGTCCAGTCCAAGTTCATTGTTTCCCTTGCCATGTGAAGGCAAACATCAGTTGGCTTTCTTCGGCAATTGTTATACTAAAGAAAGCTCCTGTTAAATCCAAGACAGTATAACATTGTCCCCATGATGGTACTTAGATCAGAATCAAGCTTGGATCAGGCACCACAGGGTGAGGAAAGATCACATGCTCATTAACTGCTCTTAAATCTGGGACAAATCTATATTGCGGATCCCCATCCTTATCCAACTGGTGTTTACTAACAGGTAGAATTGGTGTATTATAAGGACTTGTGCACTCCTTCAAAATTCCCTCCTGCAAAAATTTCTCAGTTTGCTTCTTTATGTTTGGTATACCTTCAGCCACAATAGGATATTGACAAATTGAAGGGACTGACCCTCCTCTTCTTTGGATCATCACTGGTTCTGCTGATTTAATAATCCAATTTAATCTCCTGATATACTCCACAATTATTTGGGGATATCATCTAATTCTTTTGGTATCACAGTTTCTTTGTCTTTTTCCTTAATTTCTATTCGTTGAAACCCAATTATTACTAACCAGATTCCCCAAGGAGTCAAGGAGATGCAAGTGCCAAATTCCTGCAATAGGTCTCTACCCATCAAGGATACAGGGGGAATCAGGGGAGATAACAAATCTTTCCCAAATTAATTATCCATCTAATACCACCAGTAATGGAAGGGAGAGACATAATTCTTTCCTCCCCACTACCCCATTTAAAACCACAGTTTCAATGGAAATTTGAGTACATTAAAATTTAATAAAGATGAAGTAGCTCCCGTATCTATTAAAAAATCAACAAACACACCACTGCAGTCATTTGATCATTACAATCTACCTTGATTCCAGCCAAACCCATGACCCAGGGAGTCCAGTACTTATTCCTTCTATTGAGAATGAGATCTCAGTGGTCTCTCCACAGGATCTCTTCCTCCCGATGCAACAGGTCTAAGTGGACACTCCCACTGCAAATGTCCTAAATTACCACAATAAGAACGTTCAAGTTCTACCTCCTACTTTTGTGCCTTCTACCTCTTACCCCTCTACAGGGAAAGCCCACCTCTTCCTCTTTGATTGAAATTCTGAGTTATAGTGGCTGCTAACAAGCTAATTTCCCTTTCATTTTCCTTTCAATCTCCTTTTCTTCTTTTCGTTTTTCTTCAGTTCTTCCATCAAACTATGTGTCTATACTCAAGCTTTTTGACAGTTTCTCCTTGCCACCCTGACATATGTTTATCAGGTACAGACTGTTACACAAAAACACTAACAGCTAAAGGTTCTTGAAAATTTTCATGAATCATTCCCCCATATTTTAATAAGATAGCTTTTAACCTTCCCCAATAATCACCCGTGTGTTCATCTGGCTTTTGTCTACATTCCATGACTTTAGTCCAATTAGTCATTCTTCCTCCTTCTTGTCTGACTGCTTCCACTAACTGTTGGACAGCAACCTGATAAGATCTCCTTCCCTCAGTGGCTGTAATACCCCATTCAGGGTTTTGCTTGGGCCAGGGAATTAACCCTTGTCCTCTTGGAGCAATTTCCTGATCCTTTTGAAAAATCTTTTCCCTTTCTTCATATTGCAACAATCCCTGCAACGAAATTCTCATTCAAATTAGGAAAGTAATCAGTTATGATGCCAGAAAGTAATTGTGCACATTTGTGTCACCTCTCAACTGTGACGTTTTTGCTTGCCGGGTTACTAAACCTCCTTGTTTCCAAGGTTCATCTCTCACTACAGCAGGAACTACAGCTGGAACATCTGGCAGGGCTCCAGGTCCTGCTCTTGGGTTAGGGATGTACTCCAGATGCAGAGGATACATGCCTACACCTTTTGGAATGGATCCAGATTCCTTGGCCCTAGGGGCAGAGGGAAATGTATGATCCCCATCATTAGCCAGTTTTAGAGGTTTTTTTCTTTGATGTGTCCAGTTATACCAAATATACCAATAATGTCTTGACTACTGGAATAATTCAAAATAATTCATAGAAACTTTTGGTTATGTGAATCAAAAGTACCTTTGGGAGGCAAAGTATCCATTGGTCCTCATCCTCTAGTTCTCATTAGGAATGGCCATTCCTCCTGGCACAACAGTATTAATCTTTTCTTTCATAATGCCTGTGCCAGAGGTATCTTTCCCCAATTTCCTAGAACTTCAGCAAGGGATGTGTCCCTTTCTATGCTGGGTGCAGTTCCCATTCCTTTTCCTTTTTCTTTATCTCTGCAAATTTAAATAAAAGAGTTTTCACAGTACAAATCTGTCAGGAGCTACCCGTTCCCAAGTCTCTTGGACTCACCTGTCCTGATGCTAGCAAATTGAGTATTGGCAATCGGTTTTTCCAGAAGGATGTCTGGATCTCTGTCTCTTGTATCCTAGAGTCCCATCTAGGTCGCCAATTTCTGTTAAAGTATTTCACTAGACTTCGGGTTACTCTAGGTTTGCTTTTATTAACAACTCAAAGTTGGGCCATCACTTCAGTGACTGGCAACCCAGGTGCTATGTTTGCAATCTTATATACTCTTTTAACACAATTATGCAATAGACAAAGCCCCCTGAAAATTTCTACTCTGTTCTTCATTTGGTTGTCTGACAGTCCATAAATTTTCTTCATCTGCTTTTCTTTGGGTATT
The DNA here is from genome assembly GCA_013400835.1 of Zapornia atra. Classification (NCBI taxonomy): domain Eukaryota; kingdom Metazoa; phylum Chordata; class Aves; order Gruiformes; family Rallidae; genus Zapornia; species Zapornia atra. Next base: position 32,053 of record VZTU01005526.1, on the reverse strand, counting down.
GCTGATTACTCAGTCTCGGTTCTGCGTTGGATCTTAGATTCTGCTGATCCATCTTGGAGGTCACTGTCTCATCTTCATCCTTTCTTAGAAAAGTGTTCTATATTAAAAGTGTTCTATATTAAACATCTAAATTCTTAGAACTCAATCATAAAATAACTTATTTTTCTCTTAAACTAAAAAATACTTTTTTCACTTACTTTTAATATATTTGTGCATTTACCCTTGTCAATCCTTCATTTATAAGGCAGGTTTAGATTGGATATTAGGGGGAAGTTTTTAACAGAAAGAGTGGTGAGGTGCTGGAACAGGCTGCCCAGAGAAGTAGTGGATGCCCCGTCCCTGGAAGTGTTCAAGGCCAGGTTGGATGGGGCCCTGGGCAACCTTGTGTAGATCCAGGCCTGGAGGTTGGTGGCTCTGCCTGTGGCAGGGGGGTTGGAGCTCTATGATCCCTGGGGTCCCTTCCAACCCAGACCATTCTATGATTCTATGATTCTATGATAACTGTCTGTTGATTAACTCAGCTGAGGATTAGTTCATCCATGGAAAGGGCTATACACAGGACACAGGGGCAGCTCAGTATGGTTGTAACTTTTTGTTTAAACACCTCTGATTACACAGCTGTAAGTACCTTATTATTAAGCCTATTCCTACATAACAGTAATTGTCTAATTCTATCATACTATTTGTACTAAATTCTAGTTTACCTTAGCACTGTGTTCCTTTCCTCTATTGATAAGACTATAATAAACATTACTATTTGTGAGAGAGAGTGTGCCGGCTGCAGGGGAATTCAGAGCTGTTTAACTTTTCCCTGGCTTCAAAATGGAGTCTCGAGTCTTAGTAGTCGGTCATTTTGGAGGACCTGGCAGATGTTTGGAGATGCCCCTACTGCTGCTGTGATGGGTACAGCTAAGTGGCACCGAACACATGGAAAGAAAAAGGAAAAAGAACCCTATTAAATGTACTCTGATTTAAATCAGCTGCTCATCGGTGGATTTGCATTAATAGGGAATGCAACTATGATTGTAATACTTTGGTTTTGATGTGTTATAAAAGAGAATTATTGTTAACCTTTATAAGCATGATTTTGGAAGTACATTTTCTTCATGTTCTTAAAATTTGTTTTTTCAACAAATTAACTTTAAGATGAGATTGCTTCAGCCTCCTAGTATTTTCAGGTGTGCAGGCTTTGTTTCCAAGAGTAAATACTGCAGACTCACTTCTCAAAATTCCCTTTAAAAACTTTCCCCAGCTCAGTTCATTACTGACCTGACAGTTCCCCCAGTTAGTATTTTTTAATTTATTTCTTAACGGCGATGTAATGAGACTGTAATGAGAACCTATATTTAGTATTAACGAGGCGTCCTGGCATGAACAGGCACCACAACGTTTTACTGTCCCTAAAACCAGCAAGGTTTCTGCGCGATACACACGTAGAGACACCGCTGCCCACAAGGCCTGGCTGCAGCGGGTTCCTCTCGTTGCTGCTCTCGGAGCGAGGACTCCACCGCTGCCTCCCGCCCCCGCAGCCCCGCCAGGCCCGGGAGGCGACCACAGCAGGAGAGCGAGCGCAGGCTCCAATGGCGGCCCCCGCCCGCCACGCCAGGGGGGGCTGTTAGCGCGGCCCGGCCGGCCCGCGCGGCCTGCGTGACCCGCGGGGAAGGTCGGAGCTGCTTGAGGCGGAGCTCGCTTCTGGCGAGAGGAATTTAGTTTTGCTGCTGCTTGCTTTATTCTGTACAAAATAGTATTTCGCACGTCTTTAGCCTTATTTTGTCACGGGTAGAAGCATCAGCTCAGTAAAGTACGTCACAAACAGGTGACGGTGTGAATCGGTGTAAGACCAGTTAAATTAGCAGGTCACATTGACATCAGACATGCTGTGGTTTCTGAAAACAATTAAATGCTTCATAAGGAGACACTGGGTTTAATATTTATTTTAACCAAAATCCTTCTGAAAAGGTCCAGATGTACCAAATTAAATTATGTATTTTAATTCCTATATTAGAGCAGTTGCCAATTTCTTGAAGTTTGACATCTAAGTAATGCCATTATAGAAAATGTGGCATATTGTTCAACAAATAATTAGCCTATATCCTTGGAATTCTATAAAGGTTTGTTGCACTAAGTAACAGCTGTTAATGCTTGTTGAGTATCTTCAGTATGCACAATTCATTATAAACATATTGTTTCACAAACAATGCCATTTACGTCATGGAGGAGGCAAGAGACAGACTCAGGGCAGACTGCTGAGAAGACTGGAAATAATGAGCATGTCCTCTGACCCCATTTTGTTGACTCTGACCCAAAAAGCGGGCAATGCTTGATAGGTGGGTAAGGCTGATAATCCTTGGCATCTAAGATTAGAAATGGTGTGTGGTAAACCCTAGAATCTCTGGTGTTCATGTCAGGCTCAGAAAACCATCCTTGGTTTCAGTATTTATTGAAATACTCCTGACATCTGTTAGAAGGGAGCGTTCCTTGCAGTCAGCTGCAGTATTCTGAGAGCACAGAATATAGTACAGAAAGTATTTGCCTGACCTTTGTGTCAAAATTAAATTACCCTAGTCTTTCTCCCTGCTGTTCTTATGGGGAGGTGGGGAAGCTTCTGGGTCTCACCATTGACCTTATTCTCAATTTTGAAAAAAACCCCAAATCATTGTGGATTAACTAGTAAGACTAAATGATGTGGTGTTCACTTCCCCAAGTTAGAGAAGCTTTACAGAATCAAATCTCACTCTGTCAACAGCCAACTGCAAACCTTCATTACCTTTAGTAGAGTTAGCATCAAGTCCCTTGGCCTGATTCTGCCAGAGAGTGTGTCCAGGCAGTTTTAGATAACTTCTTGCCATATCATTTGTCAGATCACGGTTTTCACTTACACAAGATCAAAAGGGAGAACATTCATCACTCGATTGCCAAGTCATGGTTTCAGTGGGAGAGCACAGGGAAATAAAACTGTCACTAAATATTTCAAACATTAAATTGTTTTAACTGATTTCCTCCTCAGTTTCATTCATCACTTATTAAAGATCATTTATAAATAGAAGTGAAAAAGAAGTACTACCCACTGATAAAAAATGTTTTATTAAATACTTTATTTATAATAAATAATGGAATAAATTGGAAAGAAGCCTGGATTCTGTAAATGTGTACACTGACTGAAAATTGCCAGTCTTTATATAGAGAGTCTCAGGAAAGGCAGAGGTTTCATTATTGCTATTACACTGGACTAAGTCTATAATGTTTTAATAAGTATGACACTGATACTCCAATTTGCACATCTGGGGCTTAAATGATGCAGAATGTTTTTCTGGGTATCTTTCCCCATTGTGTTTACAGAGCAAGATTTGGATTTCAAGTTGCTGCCTATTTTAAGTTTATTGTTTTGTGGGGTTATTAGTTTTTTAATATTTTAGAAGTCTTTATCTGCTTAGCTCCTTCTGGCTTAAGATGTTTCAAATGTGATGCCTGAAAATTGACATACTGATGACTTCTGATGCTTTGATAGCAGTACAGTGTGTTGTACTGTTAAATGAATCGTGATTTATGTGTTTCTTAGTTCAGTTAATAGCTTCTCTGCTTACAGTGAGCTGGAGTGGCCCGCAATGCTCCACTGTGGGTGCTTTTTAGCTTTGACACTAACATGAGTTTGGCTGTGCTCTAACGTAGAGGCCGTGGAGCTGTTTTTACCATACTTAGCTTGCTGTGATAGCATCGTATTAGTCAGAACAATGAGGACACAGAACTAAAGCTAACATTGAAGCTTTAAGTATCTGACTCATTCAGTTTCTGGCACAAGGAGGTGCAAATTGCACTTCCTGCCTCTGCAGCACACCTAACAAACCTCAATTACAGCAACCCCAAATGCACTATGCTGTGAAAAGGTCTGCTCATTGCCTCAGCCCATACCTAACTTGGTGTTGCTTCTCACTGCTAGTTTAATATTGGTAGCAGCTTCTTGTAGGAAGAAAGGTGAAAGAAGGCTTTGTGGTGTTGGCATTCTTACCAGTTTTGCAACTTTTGCTCACTGTCACCCAGAAAGGACAGCTTGTAGTTCCCTGATAATCTTCAGTTGGGCAGTAACTTGACATACGTAATGCCCCCATCCTCTCTGCCCTTACCTTTTGATATTGCTAAGTTGAATATGAGTAATCGCAATACCACTTGTGGTGGTAATAGGAAGTATATTGCCTAGTGGGTTTTTCCTCAGAAATAGCAATAAACCTGATTCTCAGATGTGTTCCATCAGTTCCATCAACCAGAAAATCCCAAAGCAGGCAAGTGCACTGGTGTCTTGCTGTAACCATGTTGCAGCCCCTTTCAAGTATCAACAAAATGTAGTGCATTGTCATAATGTAAGTCAGATTCAGCATATACTGTGCATGGAGATACCCAGAAGGTACTCAGCATGAGGAACCAGCAATAAAAAATTCTGTCTGCAAATCTCTGGTGGCTAGAGCAAAGGAGGAGCTTTTAGGGGCAAGTCAGAGAAGATGGTAGACGTACTTTACCCAGTGCACGTCTCATTATACAAAATATTCTGGTGCCAAATGCTGTTTTCTACACAGGATACCAGCTTGTGGATATGAATAAAGCAAAGCACGCTTCAGGTAACTTTAGGATTTCCATACTTTGAGGGAAAGGCTGTTGCCAGTCTAAGGCTTGGAACCAAAATTTGGATAAGAAATACAGAGGTCTTGAGGTTGTTTTGTTGTCCCAGGACTTGGGTTTTGTTTAGTCAGTGTGCAATACACTAATATACAAAGAGAGCACAGAGGTATTTTATTGCATATTTTGCACAGTAATGGGTGTCTTTCCTAAGAGACCACATCCAAAGCTCCAAATCAATGGTTATTTATACATAAACCATTAATACATTCAACTTTATAAGAGATATGCATTGTTTTTCTATGAAATGATTGGTTTAGATTTCTTTGCCTAGCATGTAAACTAGAATGCAGGCTCAGTTCTTTGCTCCATCTTTATCTTTTGAGTAGGTAGTATAATTGGGGTAGGTGGTCCATAAGGTGGTGGTTGCAATTCCCCTTGCTGGAATGACTTTTCCCTTAGTTTCCCATTTCTTTTGGCAAGTTTAAATGGTTCTTCATGGTTTACTGACTGGACTAGTAATACATCAGTTAAACTTCAGTTTTTAACAATCACAACCTACTTATCAGACAAAGGTTCATTATTTAGATCTTTCTTGCCTGGACTTAGACCAGAAGAGGTAGGGCTACACAACAGACTTGCGCAGCAGCATGGTAACTTGATTCATATCACATTTTACATTTGATTTTACCCTAACAGTTTCACCCAGATTTTCTAGTGCACTTGTGTTTTTTCATCCACAGTTCAAAAAATAACTGTGTACATTTGAGATTCTCAAAAGTCATTAAGAGAGTGCCAGGAAAGAATTTTCATTAAAGGTGAGTTAATTTTTCAGCAATATTGTTCTCTCTATATATTTATTTCTATGGCACTTTACAGATGCTCTCCTGAACCTCTCTGGATAAATGGAAGGTAATAGTACTCCATAAAAACAACTCCCATCTCAGATGCAGAACTGAGTAATAACCAGTGAGAGTGAGTAGTGCTGATGTAGCACTACTGATCGCACCTTTCATCTTGCTCATCTATACTTACCTTACTGAGTGCCATGACCTTGTAAGAATCACTTAGCTGATTTCCCATGGGCTAGTCTTTTTCCTCTGCCTTCTCATATTACTTTTAATATTCTGTTATTTAAGAGGATTTATTTCTTATTTCTTACTAGGAAAAAAAAAGATCTGAGTTTTGTTACTTTTCCCATTTTTAAAAAATTTCAGACAACCACAGTAAATCTGTTATATCTGTGAGGTTAATATATTTATTACAATATTTGTACCTCTTCCTGTTACTCTTTGGGTTGAGTCTGTGGTGGCATAAAACCACTATAAATGCCTACAGAAAGACTCACTCTAAATATGTAAGATATCCTGGACAATATGGGTGTTAAAGTAACTTCTTTATTTTAGATTCTCTTTAACTTCTTTTGCTTCTTCTTTTGCAATAAGCTGTATTTTAACAATGCAGAGAAGGAAACAGAAGCATGAATGACTAGTTTCAACAGAGACAAAATACAAGGTAGGTTAAATTTTTCAAATCCACAGTCAAGTTACATCATACTCCTTTAATTATCACATGTTGATACACATAAATTATGGATATTATTTCCTTTTAAAATTCATGTTTACCAACTAAAAGCCTGGATATTCTCTACATTAAACTTGTAAGAATAAAAGGATGAATTTAAGACTTCAGTTTGTGTGGCACTGAAAGAAACTGTACCAAATACCATAAACTTCAGAAGAATGGGAATACACCAGATTATTATTCTAAGTAGTAAGAAAAACTATTTCTGGAAAGTGTACTTTTATATTTAAACTCTGCAGGATATATTTGAAAATCTCTTGATATTCTTCAGTGAGTCTGTTCCCTAAGATTAGATTATATGTCTTTAAAAATTGCTGTAGTAGGCTCAAACTTCTCAAAATTACAAATTTTTCCTATTTGTGAATGATTTTTGGTTCATCGTTCTCATAATTTAACTTTGCTGTGTTCCTGTGTTTTTTTTGTATTGTGAAACTTCTGCAAATGACCTTCCTAAATTTCAGAATAGCTTATTAGTACAAAACCAAAATACTTTTGAACGTGTCCCATCTTCTTAGATTTTTACCTACAGTTAACAAGATTCTTTCTCATGAATCTTAATAAAACTGGGACACAAAGTAGAAAGCATCCAGCACCAGTTCCCACACTTGCATCTTGATCCAGTCCTATCCCATTGAATCCAGCATTACCCTTTTGCTTTAGTGGAAGAGAGCCCATTATTTTAGCAGGAAATATACATGATTTTCTGGCATCATGTACTTCAGTCTCTGGTAGTTATTTACATCTAAGGCCAGTAAAGAAATCAGAAAGTTTCCTTCCAGGCATCAAGGTGTCCTTTGTTATTAGTTGTAGTCCTAGGCAAGAGGAAACAAAAATCAGAGATCAGGAATTTAGATCATAAATAACAGAGTATACATATATAGTATTTCTGAGAGGAAAGATGTCATCAGGATGTAAGTAAATAAGGAACTTTTGCACTGGAGAGTGCAAAAGATTGTCTTTAAACAACATGGTGGTTGGACTAGTCCTGTATTGCAGGACAATTGACAGTGTTCCTGCTAGTGTATTCTGTATCACATAGGTGGCAGAGAAGCCTACGGGCATACTGAAGATATGGATAGCTTTTCAGAATAGAATTCGATTCAGTCAGCTTTATGACTTTATGAAAAGTTCAGAAATACCCTACCTGAACATAAGTGGGACCTGTTCACAAGTGGTGCCTTCCTAGCATCTCACAATCCAATTCACTTTTATTTTGTTTGAAATCTTTCCCATATAAGGTTTACAATCAGAATTAGGCCAGAATCAGAGCTGTTCATATGGTGCTATTTGGGTTGAAACTCAGTTTCCTAGAGATTTCCATTGCCTTTTAAAACACCCTGAATTGCCTAAGACATCCATATGGGGCTGTCCCTTATTCCTGTGGAGCATGAAGTGGTTGAAAGGTGGGATGCTCAGTAGCTACCTGTTTTTAGATAGGTGAAATCCCCTCTGTACTGTCAGCAGTACGGAGCAGAGTCAGTACCATTAGTTACAGGTACCACCACTGTTGAGAGTCATGTCACATAGAAGTATCACCAACTGCAGGAAGAACCACACAGTCTCCTCAGACACAGACACTTCACCATGATGCTAGCTGAACAGTGAACTAGATCCTGAATGTCAGATTGGCCTGCCCCTCTTGAGAGGGTGGAGTTTCCTTCTGCTGGAAATGTGTTCTTTTTGATTTGCCATGCCAGACCACTTCAGCAGCTAAATATATAAGTATTACAAAGTTTTTTATTTCCACAGTGACCAATCACTTTCAGATTTTCAGTTATTCAGATTGTGAAAAATTTGCAAACATGATTAGGATGGAGTTTTGAAAATCAATAGACATAGTGATTTTAAAAGAAAGCACAAGACAGATCAGAGTGGTAATCGGATTTTATTTTCCTTTAAATCTTTCCTAATTCATGTACCAGTGTAATATCACTGTAATGTCCATTAATACTGCCTGATATAATACAACTAACATATCACAAGTTTATTATTTTGCCTAAGTCCTAAACTGGAAGAGTTTTAACTTCTGTGGATAGTCAAAACTCCAAATGAAATCTGTGATGCTTTTAAAACAAAGCTTTAGCTTCATGTATAAACATTGCTGATGCACAGGTTTAATTTCCTATCACATTCAGTGTTAAACATTTTTAAGATTTTATAATATTGGAAAATCTGCAAGATGAAGATTATGTTCTATACCTGGAAACTCCTTCAACTATGGCAGAGGGTTACAAAAAATCTCCTAGAACAGAAATTTTCCTAGAAAAAAATTCCTAGAATACCCTGGAAAGGTATTGGTGTGGCATGGAGTGATATGCAATCTAGACTTTACAAGATATCCTGGAATTGTGGTGGAACCCATGTCATGGTAGAAGAACTGCTAAATTAAGGTAATCCATCTCTTGGTGTCTGCCAAGAGGATCCCATGCTGCTTTTGGTTATTTTGCTAGTTGCAGAGTCTAACAAATGAGGACAGCTCAAAGTTGCTTTAAAACTTTGGCATCTTGGAAATCCTGTTTCTTTGGCCAGACAAGTTAAACTGCAGGGCTTTCTTTCAATATTTCTTAACCACACATAATTACTATTAACCTAATATAGCTTAATAGCTATATATAGTCACACTAGTGTAAAGCCAGTCCAGTCTAAGTAAGAGGAAGAGGCAGTGATTTCCTTCCTGACAGATTAAAAAAAAAAAAATCTTATATCCATCCTAGTGCCTCAACTCTCAAGTTTCCAGTGAAAATCCTGGGGATGCTCTGATATGCTATGTCAAAGAAGGCTCTGCCATCCCAGATGACGCATTTAATCTTGCATGTTTTAAACAAACAAACAAAAATCACTTTTGCCAAGTGTGACATATATACAGTAGATAAAAATACTCTATGAGGATCTAACTGGACAAGTAGCATAAAGATATATAGTGTGTCAAAGTTTTACTGTAATATGATAATGCTGAGTGTCTGTATTGAATCAGTTTGTGTCATTCACAAAAGATTCACTGCAGTAAGACACACTGATTTTGATCATTCCCTGCTAAGGATCCTGCGAGTGTGCAGACTACCTCTAACAGCCATCTTACATGTAAGCACAGAACTGAGGTTCCTGTTAAATGCCAACTAGGAACACTGCTGGCAGCCTGGAGCTGCTGGCCACACTGGGCATGAATCCATGCCTGAGTGTGTTGTGGGTAAAGATGTGTGTGAATAGGCCCCATGACTCCCTTACAAGAGCTACAAAAATTCATAAATTGAAATTTTACAATATACCTGCAAACTGATCTAAATCAGCATGTAGATCTAAGAGACAGGTAACATGCTTAAGCTACCGTTTCCTTTTGCCCATACATAGGAAATGACCAACTGATAGATGAATAACAAAGCACTCATTAGTTATGCACATATAAAATTGACTTTGTAGGACCCCTGACAACCATAGGAGACAGTGGTTTCATTTTACTATGTTTATTCTGCATAACCTAGCAAAAAGAATAGCAGTTTTCTGCTTATTTAGTGCATACTTTCAATGAGTTCAGCATTCTCTGTAATAAATGGAAGATAGGGTGCCTACTGTATATTTACTTATTTGCTTGTTTATTTATTTATGGCTGAAGCATCTAAATGCTCCTCTTGCTAAAGAGATTATACTAGCAGCCCAGAAGGCTGATTTGTGACAATGCAATGCATTTCAAAAATAGCTCCCGAGGCCTGTGCTGACACTGTTGAACTGAAGCTGTATGACTGCACAGAGCCCCAGTAAAAACAGAAGCTGGCCTGTGTGGAGTAGTTAGGTGCTCTGGAGCCGTAACTCTGAAGTGATGCATTCGTGTTAACAGGTTGACAGGAGAGATGAGTATGCCTCCTGTGAGGCCACTGCTGGCCACTGCTTTCCCTTTTGCTTAAATAAAAGAAAAAAATACTAATGTTTCTCTTTTTGTGAAAATCAAGTACAGATGCAATGTCTGTCCCTGATATTAATAAACTTCCTGTACTCTCTGTTTTTCCCCAAACTTTCTGCAGCATGTGCAGATCATTTTAAAGCATGCTTACCTCTTCATGTGCTCAAAGGCCACATATATCTACAGAGACTGTATGTCACTTTCTGGAACCACGCAGACTCAGTGAGGACATGCTGATTGTGCCCCACCTATACACAGTCAGTATTCACAAGTATTCTCAAAGAAGATAAATGCAGGCAAATTATGTAAAATCTAGCTATACAGTTTTGTCAGGTCAGAAATTATATGTGGTACTTGTGTTTATGGCTTCCTGTTATCTAACAACCAACCACAGGATGGCCAAAGATGTAATAAAAATTAGGCCACTGTTCTCAGCACCAGCCATATTAGCCTGGAAACTGGCTTGCTGTGGTAAACCTACAGCTAACAGTTGAACTGGCCGTGAGCAAAATGAAAGCTTGCATCCAAGTTACTATATGACTTTTGCAAACAGGACTTATGCTCTGAAGTTACCTAACTGCTTTGGAAATGCTTACATTGTAGTTATTTGCAGACATAACATATTTTCTAACTGATAACCACACAGAAAAAGCTGAGACTTCTCAGATCATTTGCAGTATACTCCTTGCCTCTGAAATATTTTTCTTTGAGTGCTTGTCTCTGTTCTCAAGTTTTAAATTCAGTCTTCTCAGTAATGTGTACTTTGGTTAAATGCAGGGAGCATCTATTGAAGATGCCCAAAAATCAAACATAAAGTAAACTGCAAGCTATCTCAAGGGAACTCAGCATTTAAGACTGCATTTAGAAGATTCTACATTTAAATAAAATTAAGAAAATATCAGAGGTTTGGGAAGCATTGAAATATTAGAAATACAAGACTCAGAGACATCTAAACTTTAGTGGAGCACCCATGTTTACAAGTGAAGAGTTTTAAAGACTGTGCTCATAACATTTATATATTTATATACATATATTTATATACATATATTTATATACATATATTTATATACATATATTTATATGTGGGGTTTTTTTTACGTTGGCAAGCCAAGTGCTTGTGACAATTGGCAAAGCTGTATTTTCTTTAAAGGAAAATTCATATCCTACTGACAAAACTTTTATCTCAAATACTGTTCTGGACAGTTGTCTATTTGGGCATTTGAAAGCAAACATTCAGAGCAGATTATGTCATGCTAAGTGTTAGAGAGATACTATCATTAATGTACCTTATTTTTCTAGAAGTATTTATAAAGGGTTCTAAAATCATGGTTTGGAGGCTGAAATATTTTAGCCATTGGGGTTATTGTATTGCCAGCACATGTCTCTGCACTACCTGTCTGCCAACTGAGGGAACATCAGGAAGGCTCAGAGAGCAGCTTATTCTGTGTCCCTGTTTGTTCCTTCCTTTGAGCTATGAAACAGCATCAAATGAGTTAATCTAGCTTTTTCTGATGAGGATACTTTTCATTTCCATACCCTCTATATTCATCTTTTGCTAAATGGCCATCAAAAGGAGACAGTTAAGGATATGCTTTACAGGTTCTGGTATTATGTTCTTTCAGCCATGAAAACCAATATATCACATCTAAAGGTTATGGGAATATCAGCTAACAAATACGTGCAGACAGAGCTCTCTTACAGTGAATAGCTGCTAACTGTGCTTGTGGTTGTGGGGAAAAATAGCATCGAGCTCACTGTACAAATTATTATATATCTGGGGTGTTTTTGTTGTGTTTTCTTTTTTTTACAGGACTTGGGAGCTGGCTTTAAAGGTCATGAATATGTTCAGTAAAACATCAGATGGAAAATGGTCAGTATCACTGCATATACAAAATATAGTAAAAAACCACCTCTTTATACAGTTGATTTAATTTTTATTACTTCAGTTAGTTTGCTAATTCCGAAGATAGTTTCAAAATGCTTTCAAATGAAGAGTTGAGTATTTTCTCTGGTGCCACCACCTTTGTTCCTTCTTCTGTGACCTGGGTGCTACCTGTTATACAGTAAAAGCACTTGATGTAAGAACTCCACAGTTTGTAATCTGGATAATTTTTGGAGTACAAGCAGTAAGCGGGAGAAGAACTGTCGGGGCAGACAGCAGGCCTGCCGGCGGCCTAGCCCTCTTCTCCCAAGATTTAGGCCCTGACAATATTCTTCTATTCCCATGAGACAGGAAAAGTTACTCATGCTGACAGGATCCTCATAATCACATTCTCAAAACACAGCGGCCTTGTTGATAGGGGTACAGGCTGCCCTAAACCAAGAAGCAGTTATGGGAAGGTATTTGGGAGTAATGGAACATGTTAAGAACCAACCATAATAAGATGATCAAAAACAGCAGGTGTGCAGATGTTTTTAGGCATTAAAGGTAAACTAACAATATTTTGCTTTATCAGAACTGGTTATAATTACTAACCAGTCAATACGGTGTGAACAGTGTGTGTAACCAATTAGCAGTTTTTTAGCTTGCCAGGTTTGCAGTAATAAAGGTATAGAATCTGTGTGATTTCACCTAATAAAATGGCTTCACCTAAAATTCATATCGAATTGCGTGTTGCTCTCTGCTGGTCGCTTTAAAGAACTTTGATGACACTTAACCAGTGCCTTGCTGCATATGCTGGCCTTTGCAATATTTACCTCTGGTGCACTCAGTGAAACACCAAGTCATCATCTGGGCTTGGATTATAACAAAGCTTAAAGCTATTTGCCTATTACAAATAGAAGGCCTTAAAAGAAAGACCAGAAGATATATTCAAAACATAACCTCCTTGGCCAACTGTGCTTGGGGCTACTTTTCCCAGAACAGCTAGAATTGTTTAATTGTAGTTCTTAACAGTCATCATTGTAATTAGCTACTCCCTCTTTTGCAGAGAAGAAAAACACACTGGCCATTTAAATAGCTCAGATAAAAAAAGCCAGAAAAACTATCATTATTCATAGACTGCAAATAAGTTTGCATCTTCTGCTACTGCTTGTAACAGCTATTAGAAGACACCCAGATAACACTGCTTTACATTTATCAGCCTTTTTTGTTTCATTGTTTGCACTATGCTTTAACCCTGTGGTTTATGGTCAGCGACACAAAAAGCTGCAAACGAAGCTATTCAGCAGGCAAAGACCTGATGCACTTACTCACCACATGGCAAACAGTAGTGACATAGCAGCTATTTCCTGAGTTAGGTGACTGATCCTGGATGTAAAGCTCTAACTCTTACACCTTCTAAGAAAGTATGATCATCAGTACTGTAAAGTAAGGAAGACTGCCATGGATACTCCTGCACAAAGCCTTTTTATGACACTGTCTGGAACTTACTGAACCGCTTAACAATTTTTAGACCCTCATTAATGTGGCTGTACTACTATGAATTTTACTGTGAAACAGTATCAAGCAGAAGACTGTCAATGGTTTGGCACGTGAACATGCTACAGGTTTCCCAAAGGAGCATTAAAACAGGATTTATTTTAAAAGAAATGGAAGCCTACTTGCACCGGGCTGTAGTAAAAGTGGTGATTATAGAGAATACAGTGGAATCCACCTGTAGGTGACTATTAGGAAAATAAAAGCTGTGAAGTAAGTTGGGATTGCAGCCTTACCAAATACAAAATCAACTTGCAGAATCCACTGTCAGAACTGTTTTTAATAGTTAAAAAGACAAACACAATTTTATACAATTTTCAAGGCCAGATTGGATGGGCCTTTGGACAAGCTGGTCTAGTAGAGGGTGTCCATGCCCATGGCAGGGGGATGGAACTAGATGGGCTTTGAGGTCCCTCCAACCCAAACAATTCTATGATTCTGTGAATTGTATTTGCTCATTGCATTTAGAACAATAAAAGTTTTGTTAAGACTTTAGTGAGCTACCATTTCTTGTGAATTTCTCTTTTTTCCTATTGAATCTTGAAATACGTAAAAAATTAGGAATACAAATCCTATTCATTTATTTGAAGTTATAAATTCTTCAAACAAAGCTAATATATTGTTCTTGACCTCTCAAGAGTATCTGTACTTGATGGAATGCCATGTATATATTTTACCTCTTGCCCCTCTATATTCACTGTATACCCTGAAAAGTCTAGCTGTTGTTTTTTGGGGAAGGTAAAGTTAGTAAAAACTTCAGGCTTTTATTTTTAGGGAGGCTACCTAGATATAGAAATTTTAAAAACTAGACTAATTTTTGTTTAAAGTCTTTGCAGCATTGTCAACCCTAAGAGACCCATTCATGAGTATGTACACCAGAAAATGAATCGTCAGCTCTTGACTAAACTAAAGGAAAGCACATCTGGTGTTCACTTGCCTTTTATTGTTTAACCTATTAATGTATGTCTGCTTTTATTTTTTTATATACACCTGTGAAAAGTAAAAATTATTTTAAAATAAATTTTATAATAAAAGCTTCTTCCTAATGACAGGATCCCAGATTCCTATCACATATTTCTGTGATGAGGAAAAAAAGTTTCACTGCACTTCAGGGTAAAACTTCAGGAACTGCTGCATTAGTCTATGATTCACTATGTGTTTATATGCTTAACTTGTGGCACTTAAATTTGAAAGCATTGGCCTTGTATATGTGCTCTTACTTTTGCAGATCTGACAAACAGATGAAAAAGAGAAGAAGAAAACTGCTTATTTAGCAGTGTGCTTAGATGAACCAGTGAGATCCTCTAGAGTACAAAATAAATGAGGAAGTATGAACCCAACCAGTTGCCAATTTCTTCTGTGATCAGGCAGCAGATAAGCTGTTTGCAGCTTGGTGTTTATTTTAGCTTAATATCACGTAAGTACAGCGCAATTTGCACAGGAACTAAGAACTAAAGCCAGATGATAATGAGCTCTGCTTTGCCAGTCAGAATGAGCCCTGAATTTTCAGTATGATGGGGAAAAAAAGCTTCCTGCCTCACAGTCTAGTGTGAAGAGAGAATCGTATCCAAGTAATGAGTTTGGAAAAAAATGGCCTGAGGTTTTGTGTAGACTGAGTCCTGCTGAGAGGCTGCAGGTGCCTGGCAGGCACCTGTGGAGCTGCCAGCTCAGCCCTGATCACTGGTGCCCTGTACAGGCACCAGGCAGGGAGCTGGGCTGCTCTTCTCTGCTCTGGGGAGCTTTCAGGCCGCCTTGGGCCTGCACTTTCATGAGTGCTTGTTTAAACCTAGAGTTAAGTGAGGGAAACATCACAGGATGTCAGAAACAACACATGACCTCTGAAGTGTACATTCACACCTGCTGCACATGGCTTCCAGAGATACACACATTTCAGCATCACTGAAATGTTACGTAAAATATGAAGACAAACTCTATAATGATACCATAGGTCCACATTAGCCAGGGAAGTTAAAACTTATGTGGACAAATACTAGAAAATAAACCAATAAAGATGGGGGGTTTAATTATTAATACTTTTTTTCACCATAATTAAATTGACATTCTGCTGCTTTTAGTATTTCATCCTGTTAGCAGTGTTGAAGCAGGGGAGGAGAAGGTGAGAAGAGTCTTGCTATAGGGAGGTGGGGAAAGTCCAAGCTGATAGATGGAAAAAAGTGCTGTCTGTTTGAAGACTGGAGTAACACGGTACAAACCGGTCCGTTCTGAGTATCATTCAACTGCCTTGCAAATACAGTACCAGATTTAGAATAACTGCAAACTGAAACCTGAATAGTGGTGGAAATTGTCATCTCTACAGAATTTTGGTAACACAAGTAGAGTGATCGAGGGGGTCTGTCTTCTGAGTGTCTTGTCTTCAAGTGCTTGATGCCCTAGCAGAGTCTTTTGTGTCCTAGGAAGCAGTTCTCAGTTTTGCCTTTCTATGGCTTCTTTGGGGTTATAGCCCTAGGAGCAGATGGTCCTAGGTTCAGTCCCTAGTGCAGATTTATGATGGCTACTGCAACCATAGTAATTTCAGTATCTTTTAAAGGCAGAGTTTGCGGTTAAATTAAATTCTAATTGATAAACCTCTGGGTAAGACTAGATTTTTTCTGCACAGTTTAGTAATTAGTAAGGTGACTACAGACCACAAGATAAGGCAATCACAGACCTTTTCAAACAAACATGCTCAGCAAGTTGTATTTAACAAGATGCTAAACATTCCAGATGCTTAAAATCCTTTTTTCCAATAGAGCTCCTCCTAATGAAAGTGATAATGCCAGTAGAATTTTTGTCAAGTAGGTAAAAGCTAATGAAGGATGTAACTAGTTCTGACTTTTTCCCCTTATCCCATACGAGAGTTCTAAAATTTCTACTTTTGTTTTTTGTGGGTTTGTGCTTCAGCAATTTTGTCACAGCTTTTCCTCTGCTTTTGTCCAGACATCAGTCCATTTTAGAGCAACAGAGAAGCTCAAAGAGCAGAAGCAGCCCACCTGATCTCCCACAGTGAGTAACCATGGGCCTGAAATGTCTGAAAACTATATGCTATGTTGAAGACAGAGACCAATTTTCCTTGGTCTAATCCTTTCCCCTTTGCTGGATTAAGATTTTTATTACTAGTAATGATATATTTATATGTTCTCCATCACTAATGGAAAGGAAGTCTTCTGATCATTTATACAGATTATTTCAGAGTGATGACAGCTATTGATGGGTTACCATCGCAGAGGCTGTAGATAGGAACACCTTGGAGACTGTCTTTGAACTTGCCTTCACTGAAAATGTTCTACTGTCCTGCAAAACTTTTCAACATTAGTTCCAGGAAGCTCTCTCAGGCAATGCGGTTTTGCCCACATGTAAAGATAGATTGGGAGATTTTACACATGCTGATTGAAAACAGTCCTTGGGTCCAAATAGGGTGGAGACTAGACAGCAGTTGAGTAGACCAGCAACAACCTTCTCTTCCACAGGAGCTGAGATCTGTCAGCAGTAACTGATTAGTTAGGGATTAGTTTTCCAAATTTTAGATATTTCAGGAGAAAGCATACTTTTATATATATATTTTTTTTTTATATATATTTGTGTTTAGTATATTAGTATATATATTTTATATATATATATATTAGTGGTTTTACTCTGAAGTAAAGCTGGCATCATGTATATCATCAGTATTGTCTCTCAGTGTCTTCAAACCGAAAGTTGATACATTTTAGTGATACATCTTGTTTTCTGTATTGACAAGCACAGTGAGTAGTGTCGTCTCTAACAGTGAAGCAGTGTGCTTTTCAGTACATTCTTCACTGATAATGGAGACCCTGGAAATCAAGGCCCAGAGAGGTAGTGGAGGGCCCTTCCCTGGAGATACTCAAGGTCAGGCTTGATGGGGCTCTGAGCAATGTGATCTAGTGAAGATGACCCTGCTTACTGCAGGGGGTTGGACTAGACGACCTTTAAAGGTCCCTTCCAACCTAACACATTCTATGATTTTAAGTTATGTCCTTACTGGTTTGTTCAGCCTGGCTTCCTAGGCCTAGAGCTTCAGCAGCACATATAGTGGGACCATACTGACTTTATTGCATTTGCAGTGATGTAACAGATTCAGCTTGAGAAAGAAGGAAATAGATTCTCCCCTCAGTGAAGAGAAGTTGAACTTACGTGATCGCTTTCCAAAACAGATTCACTCGCAGCATCAGATGTTTCCAACAAAGCTGGTTAGCACAGTGCTGGCAAAAGATTTTGTGAGCATGTTTTGCTTGGATTGTTCTGCTTTGTCAGTGTGGTTTGGAACACAAAGGCTATTGTTTAAAAAAACATGAATGTTAATTTGCATTCCATTGCTGGGGTATTACACAGGGTGTGGAAAGAAAAAGCAAGCTCTGATTTTAAAAGGAAAAAAAAAACCCCAACAAAAAAACACAACATAATTTTCTTTCCTTTTCTTCTTCATCATGCCTAGTTTTCCTTTATTGTAATGTTTCTTCTCCAGATTATGCTCTTTGAGACAGTGAGTGTCCTCTAGCACATTTAAGCAAATTAAGTATATCCACATCTGTGTCTGTAGAGCAGAAAAGAATAGAATATTTTAATTGGAAGAGGCCTAAAGCAATTTTCTAGTCCAGATGCCTGTAGATATCTAGCAGAGCTATAAAAAATTTTAAAATAGCTTAACTTGCAAAATCAATTCTGCAGTGATGTCTGTGAGCAATGACACTTGCAATATACCTGCTCAGAAATTAGGAACTAATTGCAGTATGAAAATTCCTACCCAAGCTATTCCAAAAAACTCCAGATGCAGTTTCAGAAGTGGTATAAACCCTGCTTAGATCACACTGCCACCATCAATTGATTCTCAGCCCTGAACTAGCTGCCTCAGTAGCCCTGGTGCTAGTGTTTGTTCAGCAGTGTGGTGAGATGGATGAGCTCACTCGTATAACCAGAAATGACCTTACCAAAAGAGGGTTAGTTGCTGGTTGAACTGGTGAGCTGGTCTGACTCAACATGCAGTCTCACAACACTAAAGCTAGCATAAAGAAGGGGGGCAGGGAGGGGGGAGGGGAGAAACAGGACATAGGAAAGGAGAAAGAGTAGAACTGTCGGGGCCCTGGACCCAGTAATCAATCTTTATTGTCTTCAACTGGGGTGTCCCCCACATCCCTGCCCATCCTCTATTGTAAAGTTCAGGTGTATACACTTTTACCTGAGCCAGGTTGTTGTTGGCTGATGTCTCAGTATGACCTGGGCCCTCTTCTGTCATCGTGAACTTGCCTGGTGATTGTGAGGTTGGGCCTCGTCTTGACCTGTAGATTGGTTTGACCTTAACCATGCTCTGGTACCATGGATCTGCCTGGCAGTAACAGGATTGTGTTTGACCCTGATCTGCAGTGTGATCTCAGCCTGGCCTTGGACCTGCCTTGTGGCACTGTACTTGTCTGAAGATGTGGTTTGATCCTGGATGCTACTCCAGGCTGCCCTGCTCCCTCCTTTTGGAGCAGTAGGATGGTGTCCAGTGAGGTGTCCTCAGCTGTGCTTGCTGTAATAGATTTCCCTGTTCCCTGGGGAGCAGCCAGCACTTGCTGCTCCCTGACAAGGATGAGGCACTGGTGGCTGCGTGGTCTCTGACTGCCTCCTACCACTGTAATTACGAGACTGTCTTCCTTGTGTCAGCACAAGAATTTGTGCAGCAAGACAGTGAACCAGAACAGGTAAAGGTAATGGAGTTGGCATGGATTTATCCAGGGCAGGGCCAAGCACCTAACACTGAGAAGAGCAGCTGACACAGCTTCAGCCTCAAGTGTTTGTGGAAGTCTGGCAGAAATATTACCAGATTAGGGGGTTTGCTGTGATAAATACTAGGTCTGTTTGCAATCCTGGGAATCCTTTTTTGATTGGCCCAGGCTAAAGTTAGCAATGGTGTGTGCTCCTTTGTGTTGCTAGCCAGAGTAGCTCAGGTGTGAAGGTGCTGCTGCAGATGCATCCTGCAACTGGCAGTGTAGATACAGCTGTGGTTGTTTAGGCTTTTCTTACATATGCAAACAAAGCAGCAAGCATATGCATCTAGACCATGGGCTGTTGGGCGCAGGGTTTACTTTCAGTTCATTCCAAATGCGTAGAGGGTCAAAACCTCTGTTCTGTGCTGGATTCTGTCAACTGGGGTGTGTGGATGAGACCATTTCGTACCAATTGGCTGATTTGGGGTTATTCTACAGCTTCGTATTTCTGCTGATCTTTTCAAATATCTTTTCTCAGAATCAGCATGGAAGGAATGCCCTGATTGATGTGTTTCTGAACCAGAAGTGTTCAGAAGATGTTAATTCCTGAAGACTTTAACCCACTAAATGCAACCTCCAAGAAAAAGATCTCACCGTTGACCATACTTGTAGCAGAGAAGACTGTGATTAGCTGGAAATGAAGACTAAGCCATGCCCTTGATCATTTTAATGTTCTCTCTGGATCTGGATTTAGGCATGCTGAAGAAGCTTTTGTTTCTGCCTTGATTACTCTGGATCTGTTTCATGTATTATGTATCTGGCTCTTGTGTCATGCAAATTTAATTTTTATTAAATGAGGAAGGATGGAAAGTTTTCATAAGAACTGATAAAGCCAGAACTGCCCAACAAATAAAAGGTATCTATCTCCAACATAAGCATGTAAGAAACCTTTAAGATGAGGGAAGAGAGAAAATGGTAATCAGCAAGAATTTCTTCAGTATGATGTAGGGGGAATATAAATTTCATAAATTAATTGTTACTCATTGTTGCATATTTATGAGAGAACATTTCCTTTCTTCTTCCATTAATATTGAGGAATCTGTTAAGGACATAATTAAAATTAATTGCTTTGGCACTAACAAGATACATTTGCATAAAGATTCTGGTACTCTAGAAACTTCTGAAGTTTCAGAATTTATCCAGTATCTTGGACATATTAGAAATCATTGAAAGGGCAGCCTAAAGGGTGGCAAAATCAAGCAGGCATGTGAAACAACTGCCAGTGTAAGCAAGGAGCAAGTGATGGATCGTATCACGGGTGGAAGAAAGACTAAGGATTATTTTTGTCTGTAATAGAGTCCCTGATGCTTGGTAAAGCTTAAACTGTTGTGCATCTTGCACAACACAGATGACTGATTTGGGCCTTATGGCCATTTCTTAAAATATCCTCCACTTTTAGATTTGCACCTGAGTAAACCACCATAGCCTGTGAAAGCTGTCAATGCTTATGAATGATCCAATTCCTATGCAAAGGTCCAATGAGAATTGCAGCATAAGGAAACAAATTAAGTTTACCTCCTGCTAGTCCTCAGCAATGCTATTTCCTTGTCTGGTGAGCAGTTCCTCAGAGTAACTACATCATGGTTTTGGAAGCCTTATATAGTGTTTGTATCTGACATCCCACTTGTGTTTGTCCAACAGCAGTTCTTGGTTGGGATACCCACTTGTGCACGTGTGTCTGGGTTCTGTTCCTGAGTGAATCACTTAACCTCTCTGTCTTTTTCTCTTTCCATCCATAAAATTAGCATAATAATGCTAATTTATTACAGGCTATAGTTAGGCTCAATTAATGTTTGTAATGATCTCTGAGATTGTTGGATAAAACATGCTGTAAAAGTGTGTTATTATTGTTAATAGAGCCTTTTGTACAACTGCACTCTTAACAAAGCACTACTACTGCTCACTAGCTTTACTCCTAAAATTTCTTTGAAATCCCTAAGGATTTAATGGGATAGAACTTTTTGCTGCTATGTCCATTTCGCTTCCTGACTTACTCATACCATTAGAATGGTTTCAGTTCTGAAATATGCAAGAGCTGTAGAGTTTGTGCAGAAGAAATGACGTAATATAAGTGATCGAGGACTAAGAGCTCTCTCATTTACCCTGACCTCAGTTCCAACTGAACTAGTTCAGACTTCAAAGAGCTTCCTTGTAGAACAGCTTTCTTAAAATCAGGTCCATGCCTCGTTGGGAACATAAATAGTCCTTAACTGTGGAAATGATGGTAGTGTAAGAGAATGGTATTAGACAAGTCTCAATCTATACCACTGGAGGAAAAGATCAGTCATGTGGGGTTTACAGTTAATGCTGGGTTTTGGTTATGCCAGGTTAACAGTTGGAAGACACAGGCTTAGAACTCCCCTCCTATTTCTCAGGTGCATGTGAGAAAGGAAGGAGCAAGCTTCACAGCTTGACTGGCTGGGAGAAATGGTTTCAGCAGATCTACTGGCTTCCAAGAGCAGCCCACATTTAGCAGAATAATGGATAGCTGAGCTTGAGCAAGTAAGCTGGAAATGGTTTTTTTGTTGTTTTGGTTTTATGTTTGTTAGACTCTTTGGAACTGTGAGACAGTCTATAGACATTGGCTTTAGAAGTGAGATTTCTCTGTCCCATTATATGACATTTGATTTTCTGAAATGCGAAACAGTTTTCATACCAGAACAAGCTGGAGTATGTTGTGGTTTAACCCAGCAGACAGCTAAAACTCCACACAGCCATTCACTCACTATCCCCCCAGTGGGATGGGGCAGAAAACTGAAAAGAAAAAAAAGGTAAATCTCATGGGTTGAGATAAAGACAGTTTACTATGATAGAAAAGGAAGAGAATTATAGTAACAATAATGATAAAAGAATATTCAAAGCAAGTGGTGCGCAGCACTATTGCTCACTACCTGAAGCTGATGCTCAGCTAGTTCCTGAGCTGATCAACCGCTCAGCCAAGCCCCCAGTTATACGGTCTGTAATATCCTTTGAGCCAGTTTGACTCAGCTGTCCTGGCTGTGTCCCCTCCCAGCTTCTTGTGCACCCCAAGCCTTCTTGTTGGCAGACCACTATGAGAAACTGAAAAGTCCCTGACTGCTTGGCAACAACTGAAAACATCCATGTGTTGTTAATATTATTCTCATCCTAATCCAAAACATAGCACTGTACCAGCTACTAGGAAGAAAATTAACTCTATCCCAGCCAAAACCTGGACAGGTGCTTGTATTATTCAAATGTTTTTTGTATTATTCTTCATGTTTTTATAATGAGAAATATTTCTATCTTGTCCATTCTTCAAAATAGCTGAATAGTCCCTCCTGAAACTTTGCGGGGGGCGGGGCGGGAAAGGGATCATCTATTGGCCAGAGACCATGTCCACAAAATTGATCCTGCTTAAAAGTCTTATGTTTCAGAAGTAAGGAGAGAGAGAGAGAGATTATGGAATGAATTTTTCTGCTGATGTACTTACAAGAGGATGTAAAATGGCTGAATTTCCTTTGGCAAAGAATACATTTTATGTTGACCGCTCTGAGAAACTATTTTTTTCAACCTAATGCTTACTGCCCTTCTTGCTTACTGTCTAGTATTGGTAAGAATGATTTGGCTAAAGTATCTCTATCTCTCACCAGGATTTTATATGACTAAGTAGAAAAGGAGGCTCTTTTCATATAAAATCATTGTTGCTCTCTAAATGAAAAGTCTGACTCTTAAAGCTGGAGGAGAAGAAATAGGTGAATATGAGGGAAGCACAATAAAAGTGTAGGTATAGGTGTCAGGCAAGTTGTGCCATTAAATACAGAGAAAAATAAAATTGGTAAGATCAGAGTAAAATATAATACCTAAATTCACTAATCAGGTAAATTAGCCACGAGTAGTAGGAGGCAGAAACTTGAAACCTTTTGCCCAGTGTCTGGCAGCAGGTTAGAAACCAAACAGGGCCTTAGTAGCTATAATTAGAGGGAGCAACCATGCTCATCAGTAATTCAAGCACTATTGGGAGAAAAAGCAAGACAAAGCCACTTGTTATTTCCAGCTATTTTGAGTGTCATGTTACATAGAAAATACAGAAATACAACCTGTAACAGTGAGTGGAAATGTCAATAAAGGCATTATTTTCTTCAGATTCTATGAATGAATTTACTGGTTTTAAGAAACTGTTTTTGCCATTTGTTTACAGTGAATACTAGGTGTTCTAATCTTTACAGGGTCTACACTTCATAGAGTACTAGACTCTAAGTGGCTGTTAGAAGTGTTTCACAAAAAAGCACATATAGCACCTCAGTGTATCTTAATGTAGGTCTGTGATTCTTAAGTTTAGGCAAGGCAGTGCTTTTTCATAATGTAGATTTATAAAACATTCATACAGTGCAGTACATCAGAATACATTTCATAATACTCAGATATTTGCTATTTTTGTAGATTCTCAATCTTAGGAACTGCCTTCAAATGCTGCTCTGCTTTTAATTCAGTAGTACTGAGAAACATCCCCATCTAAACAGGAATAGCAGGAGTTTGAACTTGCTTCTTAGACCACTTCAATACTGTTTTAATTGCCTGTTTATGAGTGTGGCAATTAAGAATGAAGGTCTTTAAATCATGTATAGGAATAACTAAGAACAACTTTTTTCTGTCCCAGCAAATAATGGAAAAATTTGTCTAGCCATACAGAGGCATGGAAGGAATTGTGGGAAAGCCTGGGAAAACTGTCAGCACCCAAGTAATTTAGTCTGTATCCTTGGGGCAATTTCATCTAGATACATACACAAATGGATGTCCAGGGCATGTCAGCTGGATCAGGTATAAAAGTGCTTTACTTTAGAAAGGCAAACTGCTAAGGTTCTATCATCAGTCTTTTTTTCTTTCTGCCCCTTGTTTTCTACAGCTAAACAACTGCTTGAGGTTTCAGTACTGAGGAAAGTAGCTTCTATGTCATGTCATGAGCAATAGGATTTTGGACAGAAGGCATTTGACCTGAACGTCTGAATATATGGATGCTTTCCTGAATATGAATGTTTGACCAAAGATCAAGGGTGTGGCTTTTTTCTTTTCCATAATAACTCTAATTTAAAAGTGAGTATTCATCAACAGTGTGTTTTTTGGAATGGCACTAGTGGAATGAGGAGACACATATAATTGATACAGCTAAATTCAGAGGCCGAAACAGTCATTCCAAGAGCAGGTTTGTTGAAAGGCCATAGCTGATTCTGGTATGCACTTTTGGAAACACCCACCCTGGATTCCCAGCTGTGCTTCATGTCCCTTTGTCACTGCTGCAAAGGGGTGGTGATACAGGACAGTTGACTACATGTTCTTGAGAGTGGGATTGATTCCATCCTTTCTTTTCTATTTGTTGCTTGTTTACTTGACAAACAGTTAAAAAAATTAAAGTCCTGAGGTGGAAATGAATCCAAGTGTATGTCTGTTCATTCATTTATATATTATTAAGCATAACTGCCACATCCAGGGTGTTCTCTATAGCTACAGCAACAATTTATTGCCTTGGTCCAGCTCAGGCCTGTGTTGAAGACAGAAGTGAGCTGATCCAAGTGTCTTGTCACTTTTTTCTCAAAGTCTGCTGGTCTTCCAGATACTTATTGCTACAAGGTTGGTCCTTGGCAGAGTTCCCAGTCTACCAGATTGCCCTCATGTGTTTCCATTTTAGGATGACAAGGTGTGGCAATACTTTCAAACAAAAATCAGTACAGTTTTAGGGATTTCACCTGAGTCCTTCCTCCACAGCTTACCTCGTTTTGCTTCTGCTCTCCAAATGATCATTCTGAAGGAACAGGACTTCTCTAAGAAACCATGTATCACAATGTGGCGGCTGTAATATGATGTGAAACTGGGACTCCTCATTCCTCACCAATTTTGATAAATTATAGGATTTGAGGAGAGATTAGATGTTGCTGCCTTTGAGTGGTACTTGAAATAGCCTCGCTTCTAGCTGACTGAATAAAGAACTGTCACAAACTCATAGCATGGGCTGAGACAGTGATGCCCCAGCTGAGGCAGGGTATTTTGTAGTCAAAAATCAGGAGAGCCAGTGTTTTCACATGTAGCAAGTTAGATGTTAAATCCTGGTTTCTGACTGAGAAATACCATTCAGTGTGAATCTGCCTCTACCTTGAAAATCTGGGTCTACTTTGCGCAATCTAAAAATGCAATTTTACATACTTATTTACTTTGCCATGTGCCATGCAGCTGTAGAGGGGCCTAGAATTTGATTTCTGAACTGAAATTATATTGAGTCTGAAGCAGTTATTGCAAATCTAAGCCTGGAAAATTCTTTCTAACCATTGAAAAAGGCCTATTAAAGCATGAGGTACGCATAAAGAGCTGCACAGGCTCACACCCCTGTTCACTGTGAGATGTTTATTCCTCTGCTACCCTCACTGCTGGCAGGCTTTTAAACATCCCTGAACACCTTGCCGTGTCTCTTCTAGAACAGTACATCTCTTGGAGAATGAGAATGCTAACCCAAAGAATGCAGGAATGGATTTATTTGTTGTGAGACTCCATTGAAATCTGTCTTTCGCTGAAAATCCATGTTAAACAAACATACCACTTGGTTCTGACACTGTAATATGCTTTCTCATCAACCAAACAGGCTGTTTCTACAAGGCCCAAATCATCCCTTTCTGAAATCTATAGAATTTTTTCTATAGATGAAAAGGCATGACTAGCATGATACATTTGGCTATGAGATGAACATTAAAAAAAAAAACCCTAAAATTTAATCTGTATTTAGGATTCTTAATATAAAGTTGATGTATGATGGCATGTATATAATCAGACAGGTCTTAATTAAAAAAGCTCAAAACAAGCAAAAAAAATCCAAATAAAGAGTTGCTAAAATCCTAACTTATTTTATAGTCACATACTGGAATAGCAGTTGTTTTTGCTGGTCTAGTCTGGTCTGCCTTGCTGCTGGCTGGGTTCCCTTTCTGTGTGACAGATGTGCTATTTATGGAAGGGGATTCTGAATATTTTAAAGCACTGACTGTTAGGATCATCTCATTCCCAGCCTTTAAAATGAAAGAGAACAAAATGCCAAATAACTTCCGAGAAAAAAATCTCCAAATTAAATAAATAGCTATTTAATCATTAAAAAAGAAAGAGGGGGGGGGGCAGGGGGGGACGACACCCAAATCAGATGGCCCAGTTTGTATAAGAAGTGAATACATACATACAGCAGCCTAATTGCTGCTGTGCACAACATTTCCTCATTTAACACAATTCTTGGTATTAGTTTTCACTTCTAAAAATGTGATCTTTTAGGAAAAAATATAACTCATAGTGTAGGCAGGTTCCTAGAGGAAGAATACGTAGCTAAAAATTTGGCTGCTTGCTTTCTTAGCTGTATTGGCAGGTCGAATGAAAGATAGCGCTGCTCTGTACAAATCTGGCCTCACAAGGATCTATTTATTTCAGCAGTTGGCCAGAAACCATTTATATGCACTTATGCACACGGTAAACAGGATTTACCTAAAGAAATCTTTTGGTGAAATATTTTCAGAGCTAACACGTTAGTCTTCACAATTCTGCTCATCTGTTGGGTATCAGCTTGTGGTACTTGCGGGTACAGCGATAGGAAGCTGTGAGAAGTCACTGAACTAGCGTGTGTGGGATTCTGCTCTCTAAACAGGTAGATCTTACAGTTTGTTTTACCTCACCTGATGGTTTAGCCTTCTGGGAAGATAATTCAGGATAGCAAACTGCAGGGTGGTTCTCTCATTCTCCCTTTGGAGACATGGCGACGATGAAACTAAAGCCAGTTTTGCTTATTAGGCATTTACAAAAAAACCCACCCCAGACTAGCAGTTTGTAATGCTTTTTTTCTCTGTATATTTTTTATTATATATGCAAAGTATTTTATTGTATTTTGAAGCTTTTCTGAAAAGAAGCCTTTTTTTTTTTTTTTTAAACACTTACTTATAAAAATCTGATTCCCACAATTACTCTTGCAGTCTCTGCAGAGGGTCGTACCAATTCGACGTATGCAGCTGAACAGCGTGCACGCTGTTAATCTGAGAAGGTAACAGATACTAAGGAGGTGATGTGAATTTTTTAATTATTATTATTATTTTTGCAGCTG
>VZTU01005525.1:31481-45370 GCA_013400835.1 Zapornia atra | reverse complement strand
TATATATATATATATATTGCAGTCAGGATCCATGCATGAAGTTTACCAGTGCTTGCATTTTAAGCATACATTGTGAAACCACTAATGGCAGAAAAAACATATCAACTATTGCTTAAGCTGATGCCATTTCTTTGTACTTCATATGTAATTGCTCCATCTGTCACACAGTATGCCTTTTGACCCCATTTAATTTTGGGAAAGCACTCAGTTTTCAGAAATCACACAGCATACTATTAGCTGTATGACCTCCCAGTTTCTCATAGAGAATGCTCAACCTTCTGGAAACTTCCCGCTCAAACCAGATTAATGCAGGATATAATAGTCATTCTCTCAGTGGTATGTTTTATTTATACAATTTCAATAGATATCTAAAGATCTTGGTTTCCCATCCCATGAGAACTATTGTAATTCTACAATCCTTTCAAGTCGACAGTTCATTACAGTCTCAAGGGAGCACCAGGAAAGCAGAACTGTACTTTCCTTTTTGCATTTCTCCCAAGACTGGGCTTTACTTTAGAGTTCCACTTAGTGCACAAGCCTTAATTCTTCATGTCCAAAAAGAAGAGTCTATCAGAGTTTGGCTATCATAACACTGTCCCTAGCTCATGGATATGTCCAAGGCTCTCCAGTTACCTTTGTAGCTGTACGAAGAAGTTCTCACTTGACAGACAAAGAAAGGTCAAGAAAGGCATTTGACATTTCAGATAAAAGCTGAGGAAAACTATTATTGAGAATTACAGCTTGTCAAAGTATCTTATGAATTGATGCCAGATCACCTGCATTAGGAGAGATCACAAAGAAAGGCTATTTATGTACCAGTATTTTTATAAGCCTGATGATATGAATTGGAGAAAGACAAACATGTATTGTCTAGATTTAAATAACCATTATATCTTAATGATTTACTGAATACTGGCAACACGTGTGTGTGATTCTGTGCGCATGTATGCATATGTGCAAATATATACACATACCTGTACAGGAAAATGCTCTATGCAGTTAACAGTCAGAAAAAAAACCCCACAGTTTTATTGTCTGGCACTCCCTTCCAATAATGGTGTTACGATGGTGCATACCACCAACCAACAGCCACATTAATAATTTCAAAGCAGTCCGTAGCCATAAATCAGATGCCTTTCATCTCTCTTAAATAATGTCAAGACATAAGATTCTTACTGTTTCAGGCAGTCATTAACGTAAGGTCAGAATTTATTTAAATTAGCCTGAATTAGTTTTGTTTGGTTTTGGTTCAATTCCTATATTATCATTGAATAGCAGAAGAGATATGATTACAGTGGACATTATTCTAATGTCATTAATAACAAAGACAGAACCATTTGGGTTGCAACTCCTAGCTCTGCATAGCGTCATTTAACTGAGAACATGTATCATAACTGAATTTATGTTCTTAGTTACTCCAGTTGCAACACACACATGCACACACAAATTAGCTAGTATTCCAGATCTCAGTGTAGATGTTGCTAACACCAAGAAATTTTCTTTCCAAGAAAAGAAAAGGACAATTTTGTGTCATATTCAAAGTTGGATGGACTGTATGCAGCAAAAATCCTTAGAGAGTTTTGTGTTCCATGTATTCGACTATTAAAACAAAATGAAATGCTGTTTCACAGGGTTCTTTCAAGCAGTTTTAGAGAACCAATTAAAAAAATCTACATGGACATTTCTATTGAAAAAGAAAAAATCTAAGGTTGAAGAAGGGATTGCATAAAAAGTATGAAATTCTGATATTTTCTCCACTCTGCACTATACGTGCCTGTAAGTTCAATTACATGATTAGACTTCAGATAAATTGCTTGCATCTTTTTGCATTAACTCTTCCACATGTAAAGAATGAAAATGGGATGAAATTCTTAATATTCTGCAAATGGCAGTTCTCTGCATACTGTTCCTTCCAAACAATGACAGAAATAATGACTACTACATGCCCCAAATTATGTACTTCCCACAAGCTGTTTTCCTGGTCAACAGTAATTACATTAAACCAGTCAAACGCTCACTTTCCTATGTTTTAAATGAGCTTATGTCTTCCAAAAAGTAAATACAGGGCAATTAAATATACTAATTGTCAAGCAGAGTGACTGTGGTGCGCCGTATGGGCCCACAGAAAGACACAAACAATTTTCAAAAGTAGGGATGTTGAGGAAATAATTATATGCTACCATATTTAACAAGACATTAGCTCTGTGATTGATATGGGCGTTCCTTTTCTTACAAGTTTCTTCCACACCGCTGTGCTGAAATGTCTCCATCTCAATGAAGGAAACACAATATTCACACAGATTCCAGAGCAGGGAAAGTCTTCAATCTGTCTGTATAGATGAAATGTGATCCTCATACCAGTTAGTACTAAAAAGAGCTTAAAAAACTTATCAACAGTAATCACTTAGGAGTTACACTGCAACATGAGTTTTTAGGCATTTCATATTCTGATCATACTATTCTGTATTCAGCAGCTAAGAGCTACACATTCTTATTACAAGTAAGATGCTGAAGATAAAACTGTAACTTATGTAAATTTAGGCAAATGGAGTATATCTTCCCTTTTCAAAGTTTTTTTTTTTTTTGGAAAGTGAGCCATTAGTTTTAAGAAGATTGTTAAATATAGGCTATGATGAAGACAAACACTGGCATTTACACTGGACACTTGCCAAAATTACTAAAAGAAACTATTTCTTATTTTGAAAATATTTGCATTTATTTAGGTTGTATTTATTCATCCTGGGGAAAAAACAAATAAACAAACAAACCAACAAAAACTAGTAAGTTTCGTCTTTCATCCTGTATTAATCTACACTGGTACATTTAAAAAGAAAAAAAAATGTTTTGAATAAAAATAATTGAGAAAAATAATTTTTGAAACTATTAAATTAAGGCTAGATTATTTTAATTTATTATTATTAATAGATAAATCATTATTATTTTGGAAGCTTAATAACTAATATAGAAATGAGATAGCTACATAAATTCAGCTATTTTTAGGAAGGATTTTTTTAATGCAAGTTGCACCACATCTAAAAGTCTCCTAAATACAGTGGATTGCTCAATGGCTCAAAAGAAAGAACGCTTTGTGCAGCCTATCCTTTCAGTGACCTCCAACAGATAAGGGGAGTGTTTCTTGCACTTCCAGGGTAACTGAATCTGCTCTATTTGATGGAGGACTGGACTGAGCCTGCAGTGCTTACTGATTGAATAATGAAAGACTCATTAAAAAGCATAAATCTGCTATATAGTTATTCAAATTAATTCAGACAGAAGCACATATTTTTCTGTACAAGCACCAGGAGGAACACTGTCAGTATGAAAGTGTGGCAGTGACCTCAAATAACTTACATTTCTCTGCTAAATTGGTGCACTTGATGAGGTGTGAATATAAAAATGTGAGCACATCTGACTGCCTGGTACTGCTATGTAGAAGCACAGTGTTTGTTTTCACCGATCTCACCTCCCCCATCAGCAGAGCCCTTCTGAAATTTGGAAAAAAAATACCTGCATGTTACTTTCTTGAATTACTACGGCCCGAATACAGCAATCAGTTCCATATACTGAAATGTTTAAAAATACTCTGTTTCCCTCTGTGCTACGTATGCAGACTCTGTGCTGGCAAAGCTCTTAGGCACATGCGTAGTTTAAAGCATATGAAAAGTCCTGTTCACCTCTGGAAAAACACCGGTATGCACAAGCTTCAGCACTGTGATAAAGCAGGCTTCAGTTCTGTCTGAAGACCAAAAACATAAGTCTACAGTGAGACATGATGTATCAATCTCACTGCAAAGTTTGTTCAGAAGTATATGTAACACTGCCTGGGAAAGTAGGCAGGTAGAAGATACGGGTAGAGTATGATCAGTTGCAGAAGGGCCAAAGGTTTTCAGCATGATGATTATGCTCCAGTTAAGTTTCCAATAATCTATAGAACTTTCAAATTAGAAGGAACAAATAAACAGTTGTTATTAATCAAAATTCCCAAGCCTAGATGTAGCTACATTCTAAGGTAATCTGAGTAACTAGACTTTGTAGGAAGAATCCAGTAATGTTGACCTAACACTACCTGTAAGTAAAGTGCGAGTATTTTCAAATAAGCTTGAGAGGTAAGTACCTATGTGCCTTTTAAAATAAATGTGAATGAATGTGTTTAAAAAAAGTGAATTAACAGTCAGTTTTAATAACTAAAGGTACCTCTCACACCCTCTCTGTGGACAGCTCAACAACGCAAGCACATACTCTGCAACTGACGGTGAAGTTGTGCAAACTCTCCCTTAGGACGTCTGTAGGCACCACCAGAAGCTGTGAGATGGTCAATCAATTCTTAGGAATACCTCTAATTATTTGATGGAGCTATTTTAAATCTTCATCTTGAACACAAGCTCAGTTTTCAGCTGCCTTTGGAGACTTCAGGAAATAATTGTGCTTGTTATTTCAGTGAGAATGTAATTTTATTTCATTGTAATAGATAACATAGTAATTTGGCACCATATTTTCTTCTAATTTTTATGCTTACTGGATCTCTGAAATCTTAGCTTTTATTTGGGAATGATAGAATTTTTAGTTACAGGTACATAGGGAGTCTGTATAAAGCTTCCAAAGGAGACACATGCAAAACTTCAATCAGGGTGACTTCTTTTTCAGTTGTGGGGTTTGTTTCTTTATTTGTTTGGGGTTTTGGGTTTTTTTTTTTCCACATAACCCAGTGTTTTAATATTTTTCTCTGCCTGATTTCAGTGACATCCTCTACACAAAACAATGTATTAATTCCTATTGGAATTAGCAATATCAAACCAATTGAGCAATTAAACTATCTAACAACTAAGATGCTGAGTTCTGAGCACAATTCTGAGCAATGAACCTCTCTACAACTTCCTGAAAGGTTGTTGCAGTGAAGTGGCTGTCAGTCTTTTCTCCCAGGTAACAGGATAGATAGGACAAGAGGAAAGGGCCTCAAGTTGTGTCATTTGAGTTTTAGACTGGATATTAGAAAAAAAAAAAAGCAACACAAAAACCCCAAAAAGATTGTCAAGCATTGGAACAGGCTGCTGAAGGCAGCCACAGTCAGCATCCCTGAGGGTATTTAAAAGATATGCTGCTTAGGAGCATAGTTTAGTGGTGGGCTTGGCACTGTTACATTGGACTCAATGTTCTTAAAGGTCTTTTTTAACTTAAACCACTCTATATGATTCTGTATTCTGAATCGGTGAGATTTTATCTACAAATGTTAAAGCTGAGCAATGATAATTTTGATTCATACATGCTATACAATTATTAATTATATTAAGGTTGCATCAAAACAGCTGGTCAGAATTATGATTTAAGCTTTCATACTTCAGCACCACAGCATCATTCTTACTAGTATCTGATCCATCTAATCCCCATTATTTGATATTATCAGTCAGCTAGTTTTGATGCATACTATCTTCGTGGAATATATATCTATTATGGTGGAATAATTGTTTGTCTATTAACCAAGGTTAATAAGAATCCATATCTCATCTTGGTGTTCCATTTTATGATGTTCCAAACATACTTTAAGCTTATTATTTTCAATGCTGGGTTTCATGCTTTACTCATAATTTTATAAAGGAACAACATTAGTTTGAAAAATATCATTATGTGACAGAAGTAAAAAATTAGAAGCAAATAATGCAGACTCTTGTGTTATATAGTTACTACAAGGCTTGTGCCATTTGGTACCATATAATATTCTATAATGATATAATATTAATATAATATGATTTCACTATTCCATCTGAAGAAAGACAAGTTGAATTTTGCATTTAAAGGGAAACATATGAACTATATAGAATTGGATGTGAAGTGATACAGCTTTTCTTCTTTTAGTTAATTTAATCAATGTTATTTTATGTGTGCTCATATTATTTGTTGTCATATGAACTTTGGGTCCTACAGAGAAAAAAAAAAATAAAATAGAACTTAGTACTGCATTTGTATTCAGCTGTAAAAGAGATCTGAATGTTTCCTTGTCTCAAACAGTGCAAATTACAATTTAAAATACCTACCATCTATTTGAGGAAATTAACTATAATTGGCAGTTTTGCTCAGGGAAATAAGCCACAGTGTGTTGATGGTCACTGACAAAGTGAGTTAGCGAGGTCGCCTGAAGGTAGAACTGGCACAGCATTGGTCCAAATTATGTTGTTCTTACACTGTCAGTCATGTCAGTACTGCAATACACTTAGAGGAACAAAACAGAAATATTGGCACCACAGCCAACTTCCTTACCATTAACAGCAACACGAAGAAGGCATCAGACTTAAAAACACAGCAAAAAAGATTGCTGTGATCAAAACTCTTAGGGTATTACTTTAGTTTTCTCCTGGTATTGACAAAACTTCATGTCCAAGCTCAAAGCCTCCTGACAAAGACTACAGGGTGCAGGGTGCAGCAGAATAAACTTCCTCTGTGCCTTTTAACTCTCCCCTCCATCCAGTTTCTGTCACCTGTTTCTCACGACGCAAACTCTTAAAGGAAAAACTGCACCACATGAAAGGTGATTTTATAAGTAGCTGCTGCTCAGCTGGGAAACTGCGGAATGGCAGATTCCCTAATTTCTCTATGTGTTCATGTGGCTGTACATGCATGTCAGTGTGACATTTGCCATGTTCTCACTACTCTTTTTAACTTTCTATGCTGGGATCTTTTAGAAACACAGGAATATGAGGAGAATGTCCACAGTATTGTGCTTTGCTTTTCAGACACAAAAGGGGGTAATATCATGCTTCTTACCAGCAAACCCTGATAAAATTGGCCACAAAATGCAGTGGAAGGAAAAGAAAGAAAATCAAACGAGGCAAAACTCCTGACTCATCCGGTGGACTTCTACATTGGAGTAATTTCCTCATTGGATAAGTGAAAAACTGTGGATGTCATCTTACTTCTGTAAGGTCTTTGGTATGATTCCTCACAACTTGTTGCTGCTAAACTAGAGAGATATGTGTTTGAGAGATGGACTATTAAATTAATAAGGAACTGGCTGCATGGCTGCTATCCAAAGGGTTACAATCAATGCTTCAATGTCCAAGTGGAAGCCAGTAACCAGTGGTGTTCCTCAAGGGTCCATACTGACCAATACTATTTAATATTTTCATCAACACCATAGTGGGATTGAGTTCACCCTCAGCAAGATTGCAGACAGCAGCATGCTGAATGGTGCAGTTGATATGCTTAAGGAAAGGGATGTGAACCAGAGGGACACACTTGAAAACTGGGCCTGTGTGAATCTCATGAAGTTCAATAATGCAAAGTGCAAGTTCCTGCACCTGGGTCTGGGCAATACCCAGTATCAATATAGATTGGGGGATGAATGGATTGAGACGACCCCTGTGGAGAAGGACTTGGGGATACTTGTGGATGAAAAATTCGGTAATGAGCACTTGCAGTGCAGAAAGCAAACCGTACACTTGGCTGCAATCAAGCACAAGAAGTGTGGTCAGCACTTCTGAGGGGTGTTTTTATGTTGTGTGTTTGCTAAAATCTGTGACACAGTAGTTTTGGTGTATGTATAATTCCTGCAACAAAACTATGATGAGACATTCTGCAAAATTTGCATCTAGAGTTCAGTGCAAATGTCTTTCCACATTTTAGCATTTAAATAAACCTTTGCTGTCACCCACTTTTTAACTCTGATTATATAATTTTTCCTGGTGATCCAAGTGCTTGCCCTTCTGTGTCCCATAGTGACTTTACCACATTTCATTTTAGTATCTCATTTCACAGGTCCCTACATGGCTTCCCTTTTCCCTTTATTATGAATTTCTCTTGTAAAAAGCAGCAATTCCTGTAACAACCCTTAATTTGTGATTCAGACTCTTGCCTTTGAAAATAGGTTCCAAATCCATTAATATCAGCAGTAGGGTACAAATCAGACCATTAAAATAATTTATAATGTTCCCTCTCTCAAGAGGAGCTCACAGATTTCCACACCAAGAAACTGACATCATCTGGCAAGTTATTCTCTTCCAAATCTGTCTTCATTCCTCTATATGTTATTGCATCCTCTAACACCATCACTTTCTTCACACTGGTTAGCTTTCTAAAATGATGCTCTTACTTCTTCCTTGCAACGTTTTGATTCTTCTTTTCCCTCATTCTTTTATTTCACAATATTTTTTTTCCAGTTAACTTCACCCTAGGGTCATTCTTAGCTATCCATAATATGTTTTCTTCTACCCTAGACTATTAAAGTTAATTCAATCCCATGCTTTCTTCAGTCACTGCCCATCCTCAGCATTCAGTAATAATTGAATGCTATTTCAGTTTCTCTTATTTCATATTTGTTAATCTCACTTTGTTCTACCTTTACGCCTTTTTCATCCCTAGGTATCTACATTTTTAGTATAGCACCTAGGGACTAAAAATACATAAAAGAGAGTTACAACAAGCCATAGTTTGAGAAGATGAAGTGTCAGAACAGTAAATGCTAGCACCTATATCCTTAGATGAATTAAGGATAAACCAGTATTTTTTTCCTCAAGAAGGGTTTAAGGACAAAATTATTGATCCGTCAGTGAAACATTTCACTGTCTAAATAAAATTAGATACTGTAATAGAATATGAGTAAGAACAGATAATGTGCATACTAAAATCAAGAAAAATACTGTTACTGTAGCCTAAGGAAATTTAGATACATTAGATACATTGATATAAAATAACTCACAGTTGTCTTTAAAGAAAAAGCATTACTCTTTGATCTGCTAGAAATCCTTAGGCCTCTCCATTGAATACATGACAAAATAAACTTGTCAATAAAATTTACTTGGGGTTTTAAAAAGCCTTTGATAAATCCTTTTCTGTGGGAAGGTGTTGAGAACCTAATTATTCACAGAGAAAGAGGTGAAGTAAGGTCATAGATTAAAAACAAGCTACACCGAGTATGTTAAGATGTAGCCACAGGTCAATTTTCAACATAGCAAAAGATTAATGGTGTAGTGAAATATTCTCTATATTAATCTGATGTTGGTTAACATTCTGCTAATGATCTGGAAAAAGGGATGAATTATGATGTTGTACAATTTTCCAGTAACAGAAACTACATGAGCCAAGGCCACAGAGAATATGAATACCATCAAAGGGAGTTTATAAGGCTAGATAAATGATGGATGAAACTTAAAGTGCTACTTTTTGAACTGAAGTCAAACATACATCTAAATGCCTATGAAATATGACCTATTCACTCTGCAGTCAATGGAGACGAAGAATGTCTGCCCCAGGTTAAGATTAATTGCAAACAAGGTGTGCATTTTTCTCTTTGTCCCTGAATAAAAAGTAAACTTAACACAGAGATCGACGTACCTATGCAGTAGTATGTTTAAAAACTAGTAGTCATGCACAGTTAAAATAATACCTTGAGCCCAAAACATAATTGTTAGGTTCCAAATTGTCCATAACTTCCAAAGGAAAAGGACTCTAGTCATACCAATGAGAACCTCATAAAAATAATTGAATACTCAGAATGTCAAAGTATAGCATGGAGTAATTCAGAAAATGCAGTAATTTTGTAAATTAATGTATAATAATCAGGTACAGCAGGTTTTATCAGGAATTATGCATTTACAGCTAGTTTCATTTTCACATAGAACATAGCAAAAATATAAAGTCTTCCATCAGTGCTCTATATTGCTCGAAGACAAAAATGGTTTTCTATGAAAAGAGATTCAATTAGAACCCTCAATTGCATCTAGAGAACAGAAAAATAAAAAGGCTACCATTATTGCATTGTTCATTTATGGAATGTATGAAGTGAGACTCAACTTCTGTGTGAATACAGGGAGTGTTGAATTCTTCTTAATATTCAAATGTATTTAAAATGTGTTAGTCTTCACCAGCTCCGGAACAATGGTAGATGCCTAAAAGAAGCAATGAAGTCACAATGCACAGAAATATCAAGCATATATTACCATTTTGCATTACCTTTTAAGCACGTTACACCATATATCTGATACCAACAACTCAGAAAAATACAAAACAGACAGTTATGTCTAATTTTACTGAGTAGTGGAACTGTTTTGTGTTAAAAATTAAGCTTATGGGGCAGAGATCATTAATTGTAAATTTGAAATCATAGATCAAAAGCCAAACTGAGAAGAAAATTCCATCGACCTTTACTTGAGCCAGAATCTCTTGCACCATCAGGATTCCTTACTCTGATGCATGAGAGAGCTGACAGTTTGAGTAAAAGGAACAGAACAAAAAATTATCATGTGGTCTCATACAGTACTCTCATCTTCAATTTTACTGGTGCCATGGAGTAAATTCACTTTTTTAACAATGTAGTTATTCAAGTGAAATCAAAAGCAGGTGCTAGAGCGGCATTAGGGTTGAAAACAGGACTTGTTACTGTCCATAGTTCTCACCTGGTATTCTCACCTGGAATCACATAATCCAGGAAGGGGTTTTTTTGTTGTTTTGTTTTTATTCTGCCTTTAAAAATTACTGTATTTGATCATATGCTCTTCCAAATTTAGCATCATAAAAGAAATCTGCTTTTGTTGGGGCATAAAACGTGGGCCTCTGTTCATCTTTAGAAAATTATGTGTGCTTCACAGTTGTCTTAAAATAGACTTTCTCAAAACATAAAAGCCAACTACTTGTACACAAGGACACAAAAGCAGTTCATCCTAGTTTCTGAGATTAATTCAAATTTGCAGTGCATGTGTCTGCTGTTTCACTTTCAGAATGGACACAGTAATAAAAAGAATACACAAAGACCTGTCCTGAAAGAAGCAATGTCAACAGGAAGCACAAGGCAAATCACCCTAAAATCCACACAGGCTGACAGGCTGAACTAATTCAAGAGCTGCAATGGCATGGAAAAAAAATTAATCAGGTTGCAATAAAGAGAGGAAAAAAAAACCAAACAACCCACCCAAAAAAAAACCCTAAAAAAAAGAAAAGCAGAAAAGAAAAGCTGGGAGCCTGGCACTCCTTCCCACACGTAACTGGCAATCAAAAGTATTTCAACTGTGGGTTTAGCTACACAATTGAAAAATTGGATTAAATTATTTTTACCCTTCAGATCTGTGAAACATTTTTACACACAGAATTATTTTTTTTTTTGCTATTCTTGTCAGAAATTTATGATAACCTTCAAAGAGCAACTTTACCTATATGCACATGTAGAAAAATAATCAACATCTATCTTTTAAGGATTGAGGCTGCAATGTCCACAACCAGAAGGGATGCTATTAATGAAAGTAAGAATAAGAATAAAGACATGAGCATTCATAGACTGGCCACGGCGATGGGTTATTAACTGCTAGGTGAAGAATGACAGCACAGTCCTGGAAAGGGGCAGATGGACACAAGGGAATGCTGATGTTTCTTTAAATCTCCAATGTATCACGACGCTTACATCATGCTGCGTTGGGTTACATCATGTTACGACTAGTGATGTAACCCGTCGCAATGCAATGCACTCATCGCATTCAGTCAGCACTTTTTCAGCTTGTCGACATGATCACCATGGCCAAGAGAGGCTTGGTTGTGTTAACTAAAATTACTGTATTTCTATGGTTATTTCTGTTTGCTCATTAATAGAAACTTCCTTGTTTTAGGAAGGAAGGCAAATAGACCTAAAATATATTCTAGGTATGTAACACTAGTGTGTAGAACATGCAGATATGCTTGGTCTGATGTTCTGACAGTGACATGAAAAACCACCCACACGGATATATTATATAGTAAACAGCAAGAAAATCAGGGAGACCCATCAGGTGCTTCACTCTTGCTATACAAGCATGTTTACTCTTTAAGGATAACATACATCTTTCTGTTCAGTCACAGTTTCTTTTTGGTTTGAGTTGTGTTTTGTGGGCTTTTTTTTGTTTTGTTGTGTTTTTTTTCTTTGTGGAATGTGTTACATGGAACTTTTCAGTAGAGCTTTAGAGTAAGCTTCTATATGTCCAAGGTGTAATGCTCTTGTACTACCAAACAAGGCTTCAGCTCTAGGTAAAGAAATTATTTCCATGCACCAGTAGGCTGCTGAGGGTATCACATCAGCCCCATCACCAGTGTCTCTAATAAACATGTTGGAGTCTGAAGCAGCTAAACTGTGGTTAGTGGTGAAGCTGATGCCCAGCAATGTGTTCAGATAGCTGGGGCAGCCACAGCAACTGTGATTAGGGCCAAATGTTGCACAGCAACTGTAATATTTGCTGAGCTGATAAGAATAAAACCAAGTAAGCCTAATCTTTGCCTCACCTTAACCTTTTTTTGTTGTTGGTGGTTTTTTTGTGTGTGTGTGTAACCTTCATGCCAGTGCCTACTGCTTAAGCAGAAGCATTCAGATCTGGTGATACATCTTTTACTTGAAAATATGATGGATATTTGAATGCATGGTTATAGATTTCCCCTGTCATAGAACAAAGTAAGCCTGTTGTTTAGCATCTGGGTTTTTTTCCATAATATCCCTTGAGAAGTATTCTTTTTTCTAAATGTTTAAACATAGAAGAGATGAATGGAATATTCACAAGACCATTAACATTTTTATTAATCCCACATTCATTAATACTCAAGTTTACATGGAGAAACTGCCATTAGCAGAGGATGCAGAAAAAGTGGCAAGGAGAGTCTGATGTCATAAAAGCTCTTGGTTTTTCTGCTGCTAGATTTGAGCATAAATTGTCTAATTTACTGAATACATTTTACTTTCACTGTTGTTTTTGGTTATGTTCAGCTAATGACTCTCCCAGTCTGCCCATCTTTACAAAAGATATACACAAGAGGACAACTTGCCAACTGCCTGCTCTCCACCTTGTACTCTTTGCTTACAGCTTCCACAAACACATAAAGGCATAGGTATTACTTTCTCCCAAAGAACTGATTGTAAATACAGTATTTTTTAAGGTTGGTCTCCAGTTTAGATGTGAATATGCATCCTCTTCCACTGTCAGTTATAGTCATGAAAGCATTTCCCATTTCTTGACTAAATCCCACCCTTTCTGCATCTTCTGTCATGTGCTTATTACTTTCTTCTTTCTAGAAGCTAATTCATCTGCACATGTTAATTCTGTGGAGCTCATATCAGACAAAAATGCATCAAATTAACAAAGAACAAGTCAAACTGATTAAGCTAAAACACTCTGACTGAAATAGGTTAGGAGATAATCATCTGAGTAGCTTTGCTGACAGGGGCAGCAATTGCTATCTTAGAGGGTGACAAGCAGTGACTTTGCTGGTACAGCTGCAGTACGAAAAGGATGGATCTGCTTCTCTCAAATACTTAAGCAGGTGAGAAGTCATTAGCAGAGAAGGAAGAATTAAGAATTTGCTGGAGAAAGATAAGCAGCAATTTAGTCTCTAAGAATGAAATTGGAAAGCACAATGGTATTATGTCATCAGGAAGCAGTAGCTATAATTGACTGAAGTGTAGATGCCAACAAATTACAAGTCTCAAGACACCCAATACTGTTCTGCAAAAGAAATAGTTCATGGGATTTTTATTTTTGTTCTTCCTATTTCTTCTCCTTTAATGGCAAGACATGCTATACATAAATCAAATCAAATATCCTTATCTAAAAAAAAGTACTGATAAAGTAACTGGAATTAGATCATAACACAAAGTGACTATGATTGGGTAAAGACAGAGAAACATTTCGGGAATGGGGTCTGTTTCTGGTACTTTGGAAGAGTCTATATATGTATCAGGTATACATCGCCTCTGAAATCAGGTGAATTTGGAGTTATCTTTACTGAAAGTAGAATCAGAATAAAGGGTTACATCTTAAATCACCCATTCCAAAGGAACCAAAAAAAGTAATGTAAATCCAGTAGTGTAGGCAGAGTAATTGTATCAGTATAGGTTGTTTTACATGGAGAATACAATGTTTGTATGTGTTGTATGCTGTGCTTGAAAAACTTTT
>VZTU01005525.1:7651-31440 GCA_013400835.1 Zapornia atra | reverse complement strand
TGTGTTAAAATAACTGAATCCCTGAAGCAAGAAAGGAAGAAAAAGGGGACTGAGCTTGAAGATTGTCCATAAGGCACTATACCTTCCAGTGCTCCTTCTGGGGCAATGCTAATTATATATCAGCTTTCACTCA
The DNA here is from genome assembly GCA_013400835.1 of Zapornia atra. Lineage (NCBI taxonomy): Eukaryota > Metazoa > Chordata > Aves > Gruiformes > Rallidae > Zapornia > Zapornia atra. The sequence continues at coordinate 31,307 of VZTU01005525.1, read as the reverse complement.
AGGCTTTGCCTGGAGGCACAATCTAGTCATAAGTAATTCTTCATATCATTGACTCCAGCAAAGATTCATCCTTTTCTAAAGCAAGAATGTTAAACTCTGAATCAGGTCAGAATCCCATAAACATTAAGCAAACTGAGAAATCTTCCTTTGTAGATTATGTAAAGCCTTTAAAGGGGAAAGAAAAAAAAAAAGTTTATGGATGAACTTGCTTTAAGGCTTGTGCTAAACCATCTACATTTTCTTATAATTAGTAGGACAATTTATTCTCAAGTCTTCTAACACCTTAATGATAAGCACTACATCCTAGCTGTACTCAAGCAGCAAGGATTCATGGCATGACAAGCTTAAGTTATAATAACCAGGCTTCTCCTAATGAGAAGTAAGTAGAGACTATAAGAACAAAAACTTCAGCAGTTTGTCACCCACGAGATAAGTTATAGGCAAAACAATGTCATGGTTTATGAAGTTTGTGGCAACATATTTCAGATTTGCAATAGAAAAAACAAGTGGAATACACAGTCTGAGGGTAAACTATGATGCAGAAGCTGCAAAAATGCACACTAGTCTAAGAAAATCATTTTGAGAAATTTTTTTTTTTTTTAATCCTAACATGATTAACTGTCTTGAGTGCTGTAGATGATACACTGTTTTCACATCATGTACTCTGAATGGAACACTGAAAAATATTTAGCATAATCACAGAATCATAAAATATCCTGAGTTGGAAGGTACCCATGAGGATCATGGAGTCCAATTCCTGGCTGAAGACAGGACCAGCCAAGTCATACATTGTCGGTATTTTCACTGTTGTAATGCTCAATTCCTAATCCATATTTTAAACATGACAATCTTAGTGCTTGCTGCTCTTGTAGAAATGCACCATCATATAAGTGGCACAAACAACTACTGACTCTAGAACAGACGCAGATTACATTAATTCACATTATGAAACAACATGCCTGTTTCCACATAAAATCTCTTGTGTGTGTGTGTGTGTGTGTGTGTGTAGACAGAAGGAGATAAGAACTGTTTTATCATATTCATGTGCCGTAATAAGATGGTATCGGAGAAAAAGTAGGCCTCCAGCAGCTTAGGAAATGCACTAGAAAAGGACAACATTAGTGCATGAAAATCCTGTCTCCTCAGTCTGTGTTACATTTCACATCTTCTCTTTTCTAAAATGGAATCTATTATATCTGTACATGAGTATGTGCTTTTGGATCCTGTAAGTTCTAAAAGGATCATCAGGCAGCAGAGAGGCAAAAAAGGTTATTTAATTTTTGGTCCTTGCTCTACCGTCAGTACAACCAAGCATAATGTGAGCTTTGTTGTAAGACCTGTTAAAATGACTTGTACTTATTCTGAAAACATTGTTAGAATGACAAACCAGGTACTGCTTTTCTATTGCTTATACACATACTGTAAATGGAAACCTGGAAATGATACAAAGGAAAGCATGTTTAACGGATAACTATAGTCTCAAGTCCACCTGCAATTTAGAAGAGAAACAAAAATAATGAAGTTCTGCAAGAAACTGCATAGCTTGTATTTCTAACTCATTACTTCTGCTAGTACATCCAAATAAATGAGTTACCTATAGATAAAGAGAAATTATTTTCTATTGACTGAATTTGGAAGCAGCATTTTGATAACAGAACATGGTCTCAAAAACCCCGACAAACTACACCATGTTGCTCAAATAAGTTACCCTCAACAGTGTCAGCATTAATGTCCCTTTCCAAAGTTGCAATATATGAATGTAAGAGAATGTATAGAAATCAGACAGCAATCCTACCTAACTACCTAATAAAGAAATGAACCGTACTTACACAAAACCTCCAATGAGACCTTTATTACACCCTGATGTGGTGAACAAAGAAATAAATGCTTGTTCTTCTTGACTACCTTCCTTTATCTAATGAGGATTGTCTCAGATCACACCATGAGACACTAACTGTCATCCTGTTCCCTTGGGAATTCATCTAGGAAACGGTGTGATTGCTATGGACCAAAAACTGCTGTCAAATTTACTTTTGAAAGTCCAGAACAACTTATTCAAAGTCCATAGATGGCACACATAATTGATTAATCTGGCTACATCTAGTATTATGTAAAGTAGTTGTATTGTTGGGGGGGTGGGGGGAGGGCAGGATTAAGCAGGAAACCAATAACCTATCAGATACACTAGAGGAACAAGAAAGGTAACCATTTGAGCAAACTTGATAATAAATGGTCATAGTGGAGTATTTTCATGCTTTCTATATGTTTAAAAGGCATGAGAAAGAGTCAGGTAGCAACAAAGGTCAGAAATCCATGCACAAGTACATAAACTATTTATTTAAATGAACTGGAAACCTGAAAAATATTAATTTTATGAGACAAAATGAAGAATAACAGTGAAGAAGCAAATTAATTAAAATGATAGAGCATACATAATGTCACTTTCACTCTTTTTTCAAAGCAATTATACAACTTCTGATAAAAATCCAGATGTAAGGCTTAAATTTCCTCAGAAAAAACTAAATTGCAAATTGCTTGATCTTATAGATCCTGTGATGGATGTCAAGCCCCAGTTAAGGAAGTTGCAGTTGGCTTCTCCAGTTTATAGGTAGTATAATGAATGTGACAACTAGGCGAAGTTGCAAGTTCAGGCTCCAGGTTTCACAAACCCTAACTTTTTGTAGGGTTTTGGTTTTTTTTTCCCTACAGTCATCAATGACTCTGTGAAGATGCCTTAATCTCTAACTAAACTCAAAGTGAGATTTCTATTCTCTTTCTATATGTCACATATTAAATTAGTAGGAATAGCCTGAAATTCTGCAATTGCTCACAGAAGTACTTAATATTGAATACTAGAAAAATAACAGAGAATTAGGGAACAGTGGACAGTGAGGTGGGTTGAGAACTGGCTATCGGACCGGGCTCAGAGGGTCGTGATCAGTGGAGTAGAATCTGAATGGAGTCCTGTGACTAGTGGTGTTCCCCAGGGCTCGGTGTTGGGTCCAGTCCTGTTTAATATCTTCATTGACGACCTTGATGAGGGAATAACATCCACCCTCAGCAAGTACACCGATGATACAAAGCTGGGAGGAGTGGCTGACAAGCAGGAACACTGCGCTGCCATCCAGAGAGACCTGGACAGGCTGGAGAGCTGGGCTGGGAGAAATCTAATGAAATTCAACAAGAGCAAGTGTAAAGTCTTGCACCTGGGGAGGAATAACCGACTGTATCAGTACAGGCTGGGGGATGACCTGATGGAAAAGAGCTCTGTGNGAGAGTCCAGAGAAGGGCAACAAAGTTGATTAGGGGTCTGGAGCATCTTCCCTATGAGGAAAGACTGAGTGAGCTGGGTCTGTTCAGCGTAGAGAAAAGAAGACTTAGGGGGGACCTAATTAGTGTTTATAAATATCTTAGACATGGGATGCAGGGGGAATTGGCCAGTCCCTTTTCAGTGGTCTGTGGGGACAGGACTAGGGGCAATGGCTGTAAGCTGGAGCATAGGAAGTTCCGCACCAACATGCGGAAGAACTTTTACACAGTGAGGGTGACAGAGCAGTGGAATAGGCTGCCCAGGGAGGTGGTGGAGTCTCCTTCTCTGGAGATATTCAAGTCTCATCTGGATGCCTATCTATGTAATATGAGATAGGGAGCCTGCTTTGGCAGGGGGGTTGGACCCGATGATCTCTTGAGGTCCCTTCCAACCCCTAAGATTCTATGATTCTGTGATTCTGTGAACAGAGAACTAAGTCCTAAGTTACCTACACATACTTTATCCACATAGGACTTTCAACACATAACTTAGTCCCCTAAAAATAAAAAAACCACCAAAAAAAGATTGAATAAATGAATAAATAAATAAACAAATATAAGCCACAGCAAGCACTAGGGAGAGGAAGCCTTTACAGGAAGCAATTTGTGATACCAGTGATAGGCGAGATTTATGAGTAAACTGAGTTCTAAAACATGTATCTACCATTGCCTTTTGACCTCAGTTTTTTCCTGTCCAATGGATTACTTTAAGAAAAACCAACAAACAAAGAAAACAAACAAAACCCATAAAACCACCACAAAACTCAAACAGCTCTACAGATTGCATTACCAAGCAGTAAAGTATTGACTAGAGAGAAAATTGGAAAAAACTTTGCAATGTAAACCTGAAATGCAGATTAGCTCTCAGAAGATAACATACTTGTAAATTAAAGAAGGTTATTTTAATAAATATATAATCCAAGCAACACAGAGAAGTTTCAAATGCAGGGAAACACAAAATGGCTTTAATGAGTCCCCTGAGAGGTTGCCGGCACTGTGTGAAGTTGCAGGTACAGAGATCCTTGAGCCAGCACCCAACAGGCTTGGTGACTAGAAGCAGAAAAGCTAGATCAGGTTCTTCCTACTAGAGCTAATTAGCTCTGTTAAGTGGCAAAAGAGCTAGTAGTTTAGGTGGACAAATTGTTCACGGCACAGCACTGCACACTCTAGGTATATAGGGCTTTTGGGGGGCAAGCTAAGGGTAAACAAACATAGGAATATTTAGATTTATAGTGACAACATTCTCTCAAGATTTTGCCCCTAGTAGCTGAACCTCATCTCTATTGTATTTATTCTCTGAAACACCTGGTATTTCTATAGGCAGCTTTACATATATACATACATATATGTAGAAATAAATATTCACATGATTATGAAAGTAGCCTATTTAAAGAAATTTAAATTCTCCAATTAAAGGATTTTTTTCCATCTTGATGGCATCTGCTTTGAATATTTAGCAGGAATTTGGTACTATCAAACAGCAATTTTTGCACAGGGAAATAAAACATTGCAGGAGGAAAAAATCCTTATTTATTATAGCATCATGATGTACAACTTTTGTTACAGTTTAATGAAACAATACAATGATATCATAATGACAATAATGGCTTGCTGAAGTGAGCTAAATGTAGTATTAGTTTGAATGAATAACTGTTCACCAAATAATGTGTTTCTAATGACTCTCCAATAGTGCCAAAATTAATTATTACTATTTACAATAAATTAATATATGATTTCATTAATTCCATTAATTCCACGAACAAGAAAAAAAACCCAACTGTGGGTTGTGCCATATGCACAGCTGGTCAAGAATGTTTCTGAGAAAGACTATAAGATTTCTTTTGCATTTACATTTTTCACTTGGTGTCTTAGGCCAATAAGCCTCCTGGAATTGTCTCTCCTTCTCTACAAACAACTACACCGTTAATTAATTTCAGCTTTAATTTCAATATTTTATATTGCTAAAAGTTAAAAAAAAAAAAAATCTATAGTCTGAATAACAAAGACCAAAAAGAATGCTGAGGAAAAGCAAGGATTGACTCAGAAACTCTACCTTCTCTACTGAAACAACTGGCAGCCCAGACAGCATCAACATATTAACCAGACCACCCCAGCTCAGCTGGTGTCATAAGTTATGACTACCCAAAGCAATGACAACTCTTGCTGCCCTGAATTGCCACAAGGGACATGGAAAAATCTGGGAATATTGTGAAAGGCAAGCAGTCAGAGAGATGAAATAGGAGACCAAAGGTACAAATAAGAAATGAGTTTGGGATTTTTTTATCCAAATGATTATTATTTATTAATACTAAATAAGAGTTCTCATAACACTAATTACAAGAGACGGCAGGGCAGTGAAAAGGCACAGTTCTCTTACAAATTTAATCTGTTAATGTATACAAATTAAGATATGGTGATTCCACAGGACCAAATTAAAAGCTAGTTCTAATTAGATTATGAAAACCTCTTTGTGATTTTCTTTTGCTTTTCTGTTTTTATTATACACAGTAATGTTTTCCTCAGGTAGTTTAGCGTTGGTGGCCCACACAAAAGCTGGTGGCAGCAAAGAAGCAATATTATCCACACAATGAAGGGGAAAAAACGTATTAAGGTTGGAATGAAGTACAGAACTTACACAAAGAAAACTGCCAGAGAAGAAAGAAAATCTTATCTATTTAGCGGTTTTTTGTTGTTTTGTTGGGTTTTTTTTTGAAACAAGATTTAATGAGAATTGCAATGAGAACTGAGTGCAGTGAAATTTAATGGCATTCCAACAAAGGTATCAAGAAAGAGATTCAATTATAAAGTTGCAAGATAGGAAAAAATAGAGAAATTGAGGAAGAATTTGACAGTGTTGAAGAATGTTTAGAAGAAAGAGAAATTTATTTTAGCTGCTTTTGTAAACAATATGTTTTATATTAAACTATTCACTCTATTTCTTCAAAATTTCAAACTTTCTTGTGGAGGTAGCTTCTTTTCCCACACCTAGAACTAACAATAGGTAAATATCACAGAAGAAGGAGTTTCTCCTGCTGTCTTCCCCAACACCATCTGAATAACCCTTTCTATGAGACTGTCTAGATCAACAACAACCCAACAATCTGATGCCCTCAAAATGGAAATGGCTACAAAAAGCCATTCTGGAAAACCCATTGAATGGTGGCTGAAGCACTTTCCTCTTGAGAGGAACGTGTGGGTTTGTGTTCCCTTAGCAGAGGAAATGGATTGTCTGCCATAGCTGGATAAACACCTTAAACGTTGATAGTGAAAGAAAGACAATCCACTTTTCTTCTGTTCTCCTCTTACCTGGATCCACCCCAGGAAAAGTGTTAGAAGTCTGAGAGGATTTGCTTTTAAATCTTGTATTAGCCTAAAGGCTACAACATAGTTCAGATTATAAATGTGTGTAATGCCACAAAGGGACTTTGCCCCTTGGTGGCAAAGCTGTAAATAAAATACAGATCAAAAAACATTTCTCCTGTTTTAGACAAGCACTATTTAACTAAAAAAAACCACAGGTTTGCTTTGGCAAAACTGCACCACTGGCAAAATATATCTGGAATTCATTTTATATGCTTTGAAACAATATGGTCTTAGCATAAAATAAAACATCTCTCTGTGCAACATTGCTTTTTCTTCTAATCTGACATTAATTAATTTCAGTTATTCTATGCAGGCTGCTTTGACCCTGTCAGTAAAAGAAATACATAGCACGTAGTATACAATGCAACAAAATCTACAACAAAAAAACAACAACAGTGTATGGTGGCAGGTAGATTTCTCCTCTGAGATTCCCCTTTCAGCCTGCCAAAAGGCACCTGTCCCATCCCGCACACACCTCTCACAGCCAGACTGAAAACTTTTTGGTAGGAATAAATTGTCTAACCAGACTGGTAATGGGAAGGTGATGCTAGCCACCTATCCAGCATTTTGTGAATCACAGGGGAACAAAAGAATCTAAAAATGTGCTTTTGAAGTTAAAAAAAACCCAAAAACAGTAACCAAACAACTAACTCAACATATTCATGAAGTCTCTACTATTTCATAGTATGAAACCCTGTGAGCCCAACTTACATTACACTAGTCCCACACCATAGACTACATACATTCCTGATATGAACAATAATCTTTCCTTTCCATTAGGATTTTGTAACAAGCTTGAATTGCTCTTACTGATAAAAAATAAAATAAAATAACATGATATAAAAATAAAATTGGAATGCCTGAAATCTCAGTCCATGGTTCTCTTACGCCTTTTCTGTTACATTAAAGAGCCCCTTCGTACTTGCTATTTTCTCCCCTTGAAGGTACTTAAACACTGTAATCAAGTCACTTGCAATCTTCCTTTTGGTAAGCTAAACAGATTGAGTACTTGAAATTTTTTGCGTGAGGCTTTGTCTCTGGCTCTTAAGTAGCCCTTTTCTGCATTCTTCAGTCTTACATATTTAAAAATGTGAGGTCTATCACTGGCATAAAAAATAGAAGTTGAAAATATCTACTGAAACAATTGTTACTGTATTTCACAGGAGCATCCATGTGGATAGTTAGAAACAGCAGGGAAAAGGATGAATAGGTGGCTACTGATAGGCAGTCATTGTCTGCAACAAAGTAAAGCACTATTATTTTTTTTATTAACTGCTTTTGAAATGAATACATTTAACCTGATAAAAAAACCAAAAAAAACCCCGAAAACCCAAACCCCTGCCTGGACCTCATTTCCCCTTACTGCAGTATAATTAAACTCTTAAAATATTACACAAATTGATTACAAATCAATGTTGGTCTATTGTGCATCTTGCTTCAAAACTAGTCTCTGTGCACATAAAACCCTGAGAAGACATCTCAGCATAATCATAGTATAGAGTAGGACTTTTCTAGAAAACAGGAATACACTTAGGACTTAACAAAGGACTGCTTTTGGCTTACACTAAAAGATGAAAAAAAGCCCCTTACCAAATAAGCCTATTCAGACCTATGAATAGAAGTCCAAAAGGAGAAAGGTTGATGCAGAAAAGTACCTTATTTCAGAGAAAGCAGAGGATAGATGTACTTAAGGGAGCACAGATAAGAAATAGTGAAGATGCTGTGTTATTCAGAGAAAAAAAGAAAGTAGGAGAGGTCATAATGAAATGTGTGTATCCCATCACAATTTTTAAAAATCATTTATCCTTTCTTACCTGCACTGTTATTTCCAGAAAAATGCAGGTGATCTTAACAGCTTAGATCGACTTTGCCATGGTCCCTGTCTCACCAGAGAGAATGAAGGATGCTGTTCGTTATCTTTGGTCTGGCAGGAATTCAGGCCAGGTTTCCCAGTTACTGTAAAAATTAGTGACTATTTCGGCAGTTGCTGCTGCTTCCTCCTTCAGCAAGTTGCCTCGCAAGCCAGTCCTGCTCAAAAAGGTCCAAACTAGAGAAATGTATTGTCACGGTCATTTGCTAGCAGTTAGCAGTTCCCCACTTTGTTACAGCTTTGGATTGCTCCTTGAAAATACTTCCTCCATGGCTGAACCCAACTATTAACTTGGGCACACAACATCACTTGGCTGTTATCAGATATTCCTTTACTGAGAGTTCTGACAGCAGATTCTGCAAGATTCAACCTGCTGCCTGCTGAACTTAAGCAGGGTGCTTATATTATAGCTAACCAAGCATACGACTCATCCTCTGAAATCATGAAGACTGTATTCAATAGTTTTCCTTTCAGGGGAAAACTGAGAGGTCTAGCATCTTCTTTAAACAAATTTCCTCCACACTACGGCACTGACAGATGATAAATGAACAGCTTATATTTCTATACTCATTTCCATGGCCAGCAACATCACCTGTGAAGTATAACATTTCAGAAAAAATAGTTTGTTCTTAGTGATTTTACCAGATTCTATCTGTGCTGCCCTATTGCACAGTAGAGAGTGATGAGCTATAATGCAAATCACACAGGTAATTTTGCTGCAAATATCAATCAAATATAAAAGTAATTTTCAAAGCAATTATCACACAAATAGGTTAGTGCTTTTATGTTTTTTCATGAAAAATTCACAAGAGCCTACGTACTTCCCAGGCTACAGGCAAGTCAACAACTTTGGAAGCAATTACTGGAAAACAATGCATAAGGTTCCTAAAACTCTTTCTTCATAAACTGCAGAAACTATCATAGGCTATATGTGACATCAAGACTGCAGTAGTATGTCACTCTTTCTGTTGCTAAAAAAAAAAGGCTAATAAATCCTGGTCTCCAAAAAAACCTCATAGCAAATCAAGAGTTATAATCTCTCTGTGATTGCCAAATCACCAGATTAATGTTACTGATAAGAAAACCGAAAAAGATGTTAATTCACTTGATCTTCTACAGTATGCCATGTGGGGGGTAGGAGGAATCACCCTTGTTTTATGCTGATAAAGCCACAGCGTGCTAGTCTTAGCTATTATATTCTTTGTCATCTGAAGCTCCCGTTACCTTCTGATACAACGACTAGGATATAACTATCAATTACACATTCATTTGTCATCTTGCTTACTTGAGCTGACACGTTTAAATTCTCAGGGTGCGGATCACTGACCATTACAACACATTATATAAACTGTGGCTGTCTTCACAGTATATGCTCCTTAAACTTACAACAAACATAGGATGAAAGTCAGTAGTTTAAGCATCGCTTATTAATATTTTTTTTAATCTAGGTTAAAAGTCAGGGAATTTACAGTAGGCTAAGAAGGTGCACACTGACAGCTCGCTCAGCTCTCATACAGCAATAGCCCAATTGTGTCAGAACTCTTTTCAGTCTAAACTCTGGTTGTGGGGAAGACAAAGCGGTGAGCCTCCCAGTAGAGAGGGAACATGTCTGCCATGGAACCATTTAGACTTAGAAACCAAATCAAGGTCACAGGCAAGGTTACATCTAACTGATCAGAGAAAGCAAGCTAGAGAATACAGGACCAAGTGCTCTATTAGAGAAACAGGAACCAGGGAAAGGTGAAATATTTTCTAGTAATACACACCTCCTGGGTTATGTGAAAAGCATGTTCTTGTTCTATCCAAAGTGTGCTGCCTGCAAAAAGAATGCAATGTCTTTGATTAATTAAGCTCTGAAAACAAAAGTAGTTTGTGGCTCCTTTAAGGGTGGTTTAACTGCCACACGAAAGTGAAAACAGCACAGGTTAGGGTCTTTGGTCTATGCAGTCTTAGATGACTGAAAAAGGCACTAAACAAGTTCCATGCATAAAGAAAATATCTGGTGGACATAAAATGCTAGACCCAGCACTCAAGTACATATCCCACTGGGTCCAGTCTCAGAAGAGTGTTTATAGGTCATGTGAGGTATTCATTTCAGAATGATCTACAAGGGTTATGCCAATTAGGTCAAAGCCAGCTGGCAGATCTGCTAGAGCAAACACTTTATATTGCACTCAGAAGTAATTTCTTTATTAGTTGAGAGATAATTAAGAAAATTAAAGGACTCACAGAAACATTCCAAGCCATTATGTTGCATCTGCAAAAGGCATACTGTCTTCCAACATACACTTCTGACTTCATACATTTGGTAAGATTTATGAGAGAAAGCTATTAACTATGCACATATTAGCAGCAGCTTTTTTTTTTTTTTTTCATTCATCAGTGACTTGTCTGATCACTTCTGAGTTTACATAGACTACGCTGGAGTTTTATATGCTTTATCCAATGACAAAGGTTTTGCCATCTTTTAATATCTGAACACCTTAGGATCTTCTACCATATCTTATTTGCTCTATGTCTTTTATCTCTTGGAAAAACTCCATCTGCCATCTCATTTTTGACTATACTATGTGAAGATTGAAAGTAAAGAATTAAATGTAAATTTTAATAGCAAGGCTTCACTGTTCTATCAGTAAACGAGTCAGTTCATCTTTTAGATGCCCTAGTTTTAAACCTCATAACTGAATTATGATACAATGACTCCTAAATCTATGGCCCTATGGTCCTTCCAGAGTTTTGCTTAGAAGCTACAATACAATGCAAGGATATGCAATGTGTTGCCAGTAAATGGGTCACAGGGGTAAGTAAGTTAGATTCTACAAAAAACTATGCATACAAAATAAAGGTGAGAACATTCTCTTTTAGGCTGTATGAATATAGGAAGTAACTTAAGCCTTCTACCATTGAGACCTTTCTTGCAGTTCTTTCTAACCCTAATCAGAGAAAATCAATATGATGCTGGTTTTCTAAATGGCCAACCAAGGCACAAAGACATCACATCTTTCTCTCTTAGAAATGCCCTCAGACCATGGCAGTCCAAACATACTCTACCAATACCTTATTTTTGGTAGACTAAAAAAAAAAGAAAAAAAAAAAGACCAAAAGACCCTAGGAAAAAAAAAGACCAAAAGACCCTAGGCATTTTTTCTTCATATCAGTCTATTATACAAGAAATCTGTAGTAAACTCATACACGAAATGGAGAAATTGGAAGGTAAATTAGTAGGTGCTTGTGGTGTCAACTAATACTTATGAAAAAAACGCAGAAGCCACAGAACAAAAAGATCCAAAAAAAAAAAAAACCAAAACCACTAGCTGTGGTAAAATAACACATTTATCAAGTACCCTATAAAGAAAAACATATGTTTAACTAGCTCCACTTACAACGCAGAAAAAAAATATTCATAATCTGGTTTTAGGAACAAATAGTGACTACCTTATCATTTCCGTTGAGGCAAATTAGGAAAAAGATCACAAAAGAAAAAAAATATATAGAAACAAGCAATGCAAAAGCTATTTATTTGGATTTTGAAGTAAGTCAGTTAATAATCCCAACACTAAGCCATCCTGATTTACCATGTTAGATATTATGCAAAACAAGCACAGTAAAATAGCATGCATTTAGAAGTTTGATACAATATTAAGAAATAACATGCCCAAAAGCAGCACCCACAAATGGCATAAATTATTTAATAATATTACATATTGTATCAGGCTTTCTCTCTTCACCTGATCCATTCTCACCCACTGCTTAACTAATTTTCTGGTCCAGCGGTTTCTTTGCTGTCTCCCTTCCAAAAAGTATTTAAGAGCCATAGTTGATGCTTCCTCACCTTTTGCTGTTTCTTGTGTGGAGCTTCGCTAAAACAAGAGATAATGAAGAATATCTGGATAATCTCTTTTTCAGAAAGTGAAACCTGCCTACATCTGTTTTACGATACTCACTTGTAAAGTGAGCAAAGGTATTCACTTACAACATGAGCAGAGATGGTGGCAAAACTCAGTAATAGCAAGTGGTTGCAAGAAACAGTGAGATTGAAGAAAGATTAAAAAGGCATGTCTTGAACATCCCTTAGCAATTTATTGTGAAAATGGCTAGTTAAGAATAAAAGTTTACCTACACAATCCATCTACTATGTTTTAGTTCCAGGAATAAAATGAAAGTATTATGAACAATCCCTTGATAATTAAAAGAAAGAATAAACAATCCAGAAACTTTTTTCCCCATTTTTGATGTTCCTATTACTGCATTTACTTATGTGGTTCTTTCTTCAAAGTGTTTTCATTAAAATATTCCCACCGAGAGACTGTCATACTAAGCTGGTCTCTTCTGTACAGTTTGTGTCATTTTCATTAACTAAATAGAAAGGTAAATGAGAGTAACAAAGCACAGGAATTCTTTCATACGGATGATTTTATGCATTGTCCCAGTAAACACCTGATTTGATACAACTGCCAAGGACACACCCTGGCCACCAACTGCAGCTCAGCCTACTACACCTATTCCCCAAAGGCAGCACAAAAGCTATTGTTTAGATTGAGAGAGTCTTGATGATAAAATAGTTTCAAGATACAAGTCATTAAGCATACCAGTCCTTTTAAATCAGATACGTAGTAACAGGAAGCAATGTATTTTGGAGGAGAAGCCCTCCAAAATTCTTGTAATTTGGCATTCTGGCTGACTTCATATAGCTCACAAACTGTTAACTCCAATATGATGACAAGAAACACTTTGAACGCTCTGTAGTGTCAATGAGGATGAAACTGCAGCATACTTAACATTTTTGTCTCAGTGAAATAAGAGGGTGTAAAACTCATTTGGTGTTACTCTAACTGCAACACAGAAAATGGAGTCAATGGCATTCATTGAAATAAAATACAAACATTCAGCCTCTAAATTAAGGTTATAAATTAGAAGGAAAAAATTATTCATTTTAAAGTAGGACTGCTTCTACTAACTCACCAGAATTGAACAGATCAAATTCTGTACTTTGGAATAAATTCTGCCACTGAATGCCGTGCCAGAATTTCCAAGTAAGTTTTGGGGTTGTTTAAAATTGGTGCATTCTCAGCATGTTTCCCATCTAAACCTTTTATAACAATAAATTAGTGTCACGCAAGTTTGTCATTGTGTGTGCATGCTTTGTTTGGGCAGGCTTATTTTTGGGTTTTTTTCCCCGAATAGAAACCCCTAAATTAAAAAAAAAAAAAAAAAAAAACAAAAAAAAACCCAAAAAACCCCAGAAAAACTAATAGAGCCAACGCTTGCAACGGTATTAACTTCCAGCTCGGGAAAGGTGGATGGAACCCCTTTGCGCCTGCTCGAAGGGTATAAACTAGCACCCCTTGGCACGGCTTACAGCTGCACGACCCCCGCTCCCGCCCCCCGCACCCGTGGGGCTCGCCATGATGTCATAAAATGCTTCTGGCTGACGGCTCGCACTCCCTCTCCTGGCCGAAAAGCGCAGGCGGGGGCGCAGCCGTGCTAGGGCAGCATCACCGACACGGGATTGCCATCTGAAATCTCCTGCCCGCGCTAAAAATACCGCATAAAAAAAGATAATTTGGCCCTAATGTATTTGTAAGAGGACGAAACGCATACATTTGGATTGGGTGTTTCATTTCCCCTACTGCGTATTTACTAAACCAGACAATGTATCCATGATTTCCAGCCACGATGGCTTGTAAACATTACCAGTGATTAATCGGATAGTCATTTGAGTCAGCACAAAGTAATTTCTCTCCATTAGATTAAATATGTCACACCCTGCCAATTAAGAATCCATTTAACACCAACCCAGCGATAATAAGCATTTTGGAACATGCCACCAGAAATTCTATTTGTGTCTAAAATTCCCTATATATAGTGTAGGAATTCGGCTTAGCATTGCAAGTAAATATATTCTTCGCTATAGGTTTCCCTACAGCTAGAACCATAAAAGACAAATTTTCCTTTTATTGTAACATTTCTGTAATGGATTTTTAACAAATCGGCACCAGATAGCTGTAAGCATTTGTTCATTTTCATGGTTTTACAGTAATCATTTCTTATTGTTTATCTCTTTGGGTACCAGGAGCAACATCCAGATTTGAAAAAGCCCTAAACCCTAAGAATATAAAATTGTCAGCATTCCCTCAGATTATAATATCACAAACACAGATTAATTATGCCCCCTCTAATGTTCTTCTTTCTTTGTTTCTATTTGGATAACAACTAATACATTCAACTAATACTATCACAAATGTGAGCGTATGTAATTGATTATACGGCATTCCGAGAATTTTAGTTATATCTGGAATCATAAGCAAGAAGTGCTAATGTAAAGACGTGAATGCTGGAAAGACTCCAGTTTTAAAAGGATGACAAACCAAAGTACTGTGCAAAAAGCTATTATGTTCAGGAGAAACACTGCAGTTGTCAAAAATATTGCCAGGAATTGTGAGGAGCAAATGATGAACATTTGCTTTAGTTCAAATTTGTCATAATTTATTTTGTAAATGTATAACCATTTCTTGGACTGAATTGCAAGTTTGCCCTGCTCACACACTACCTATGACTACCACATTTATGTGGGGACAACTCCTTCAAGCATTTCCACAGATGCGAACTGATTGATGAGCCTTGCGACTTAGCTGAGCTACTCACCAAGTGTTGGTTTTGTTTGAAGCTGCAATTAATGTGCTGAGTAAGGGAAACTGAATCGAATTTGAAGGAAGAGATACAACAAACTTTCAAAACTGAAGGAGGATCAGTGAGATCACAAAGCTGAAACTGGAAATCAGAGGTCACGCAAATGGTACAGCCGTGACACTGATCCATACTCCACACTACCCACTACCCAGAAAGAAGTCTGCTGAGGACCCCACTGCACTGCCACAAGACAGCACGCCTCAGCGATAGTAGGTGTCATGTTTATTTGTATCTTGCCAGAAAGCAAGAAGACATGTAGTGAAAATCAGCATCATATAATGGCATGTTTTGCAGGAATGCAGAGAAAAACAAACAAACAAAAAAAACCACCATCCAAAAACACCCTGTAGAGGCAAGTGGGAGTCAATGGGCAGAATGATGTAAAATTGCCTGTCTGATCTGTCTCATGACCCACATGACTAAAGACTGTTTCCTTTGCGTCACTGAGCCAAATGGCACAGCCTCTGCATCTCCAAAGGCACTGTTCTTTGACTAAAAGGATGATAACATTAATCTGTCTTTATAGAAGAAACATTAACTCGTCACGTTCTAAAGAACACTCGCCCCATTCGAGCAGGTTTTTCAACGTGAGGCAATGATGAGACTCTAGGAAACTGTGCCAAAAATCCTGTTCGGGTTAGATAATGTCATACTGAATGCTGACTCTTCTGGCCAGGCTTCACTGTATTATCAATTCCTGAAAAGGCCATGAGGGTGCAATCCTGTAAAGTGCCTGTGGAATGGGCAGCTCCTGGAGAGAAGGACAGCACTTTCGAATCAGCAACTAAATCTGAGTTTAGCTCTAAGGATTTAAGAACTTTATTTCATCTAGATTAGAGTCATGTTCTTTGGTGTCAGAAGGTATTTGTGACTGTTAAAAGCAAGAATGTAAAATAAGGGCCTGGATTACCCACAGCTTTATCCTGGTAGGCAGAGTGGAGTCAGACATATGCCGCCTTCTTTCTCACAGATGCTGCAATATTTCTGGATTAGGAGGAGGACCCTAACAGTGAAAGAATTGGCTTGAGGTGCTTTGACACAGTGGGAAGTTTATTTCTCACAATAGAGAGCGATTTCCTCTCTGTTGCTAAAAAGTTTATGTTCAATCACTATTATATGTGGAAATTCCAACTTCATCGTTTCATATTGTGTTATCTATTATTAATCTCTCTCACTTTGGAAAGTGACATAAGCGTTTTGCAAAAGGATATGTCTCACTGCGTATAATTTTTGTGCAGTCCAAGCTGAAATGAATTTAAAATAATAACACAATTTTAATAATGAATTTGTATTTTTCCAAAGTATTGACTGGAAGTGCGGAGGTTAAAAATAAACCAGTTACTGACACAAACTGTGGCAATCTTGAAACTGAAAATACCTATTACATTCTGTCTTGTCTCAGAAAAACATTATTTGTAATACGAAACTGGGCAAACATCAAGATCTATTAACAGACTCCACTCTTAAATATGCTTTAAACCAGATTTAAAATAATTTAAAGTATAAATAAATTTAATTTGTTTCTTTTAAAAAATACTTCAGAAAACAGAAGTAAAACTCAATGTTTCTATACCAATTACACAAATTTTAATTGACTTTAAAGAATAAATAAAATATTTTGAAGAAGAATGAAAACTATATAGATGTAAACAAAGGATATTAGATTCTTAATTTTTTACAGCTATATAATTTACAGCTGATTACTTTGGCAGCTACTTGAATTTATAAAAGTAGTGAAGAAATAATAGAAAAATTGTGATTTGATATTACCTGATAAATGTCAGACATACATCTACTGAAACCTGAAACTGTATCTTGTTTAGGAGAATCTAATCTATACAAATTCAGGTCTATTTAGAAAATAAATTTTACTGTTATCACCTACTAATAGTTCAACAAAAACAATGTTGTACGACATTGTACCTATATTGTATACTTTGTTGTCACTTTTATGTATGGATCCTTATACTTCACATTAATAAAGAAGCCACTGAATAGCTTCCTTTTTTAATTATTATTATTATTACATGACATCAAATAATTGTAAAGATGGGACTCATCTTTGTATCTTTTTCCTCTCCCCATAAAAAAGGTGTTGGGTTTTTTTGGGTTTTTTTTTATTATCAGTATAATTTTGATTAAAAGATTTTTCCAAGATAAACAGACCTGGCAATTCAAAGCAATGACAAGGAAAGGGCTGCAAACACTCAATTACATATGAAGAAGATATTTGTCAAATATGAAAATGTGGCATAGTATGCAAGATAAAGAAATAACCCAAGGCACATCTTTATCAACTTTGCTCAAGTTTTTCACTCCCTTATTTCTTCGGCAAATAAACACAGAGTCTAAAGATACAGGTAAATTTCCTTCATGTCACTGCACAGAGAAGGAACACTTATGATCAATTTGTATGCTCTTGCCCAAGACATTTTTCTTCCTGGTAAACCACAGATAAATATACCACTAATCCTGGACAATACTCTCAGTTTCTCTAATCTAATGAAAAAATCATGACCTATCCATTCAGTCTTAATAAGAATCATGGCCTACTACCTTTTGTTGTCAATTCAATTGTATGTATTATTATGCAAATGAGACCAGAGCTCACCGAGCATTTTTAGTGAGCAAACTTTGAAGATGCTAAATATTTCATTAGCTAATCCCTACCAAATATAGTGGTTGAGTAGCTACTCACTTGTGCAAAATGTGCTCTCTATCCATATACCAATTTAAGCAATTTCTATAACCATACTATTGATCCCACAAGTGCAACAAAAAATAATTTATTTTTTTACTGTTTTGACCTGAACAGAGTGGGCTTTAAGCAAACAAATTAAAAAAAAAAAATTGTTCAACAGTGCTTTTTGGTTATGTTTTAGTTTGTTTTGTTTTGTTTTGTTTTTCTTTCTTGCCTTGCTATTAATACAGTTTTGAAGTTCATCACGAAAGAAATCAAAATTAAGGGTTTTGTTTGGTTTTTGTTCTATTTTTTCCCTCTGTTATGATAGGAGTTAGCAATCTCCTTCAGCATCCACAGATTCAAATGATAAAGGCCAGGGATTAAGCATAGCCGATTAACAGTCTGTGTCCTCTTCAATCTAGCATTTCCACTGTAGATAAACCCATATTCAGACTCAAGTTATAATAAACAGACTGTCCTCAATATCATTTCCCTAGATGACCTCCTCAAAACTGACATTCAAGTATTCTTGTGGAAAATTACAGTTTGTAGTACCTGGAAAAGGAGACAAGACGACATATACCCACATAAGTGATTTGAAGATCAAGCCAAGTGTTTACAAAACAATTTGGATAAAATTATAATTTTAGTACAAATATCTTATTAGTTTCAGTTCTGAGTAATTCCTTATGATTATAGGTTTGACATATAAAATAAAAGCAGTTTGCTAAATTCTATTTATTGCTTGTACTGTGTAACTTTAAAATAACTGCATTACTACTTGTACTTATTACAAAAATGAAGTAAAATGTTTGGGTTTTTTTTAAGATAATGGATTATAGTGGTTGCAGTTCTTTCCCTTACAAAGAAAAATGACAACAAACACTTAAATTCTCCAGCTACTCTAGATTCAATTCTCAGAAATATAAGGGCTACTCTAAGGAAAGTCTCAGTAGAAACCAATTTTCCAGTGAGCAACAGCAAGAGAATAAAAAGCCACACAGACAGAACTGAAAAAATATTCTGTTAGACATGTATGTTGATTCCTATCCTAAATAACATTTTCATCTTAAAAAAAAAAAAAAAGCTCCTAAAAACAAAGATATTTTTTCTTTGTGTGAACATTTTAACACATGGAGTTCTGACAGGTTTTTGCTGTTATTTGACATTTGAAATCCCCAATCTTATACATCAAAAGAGATATAAAATGTGAAACAGGGCATTTTAAGTTCTAATGGTCTAAATATTTTAATGAACTACAGAATTTTGTGTTGCTTAATGTCAGTGTACTTTTTTAGACAGATACAGCAACATTTCAAACTGTTTTATTATAAACAACTAATCTTAACAGTGAAAGGGACTGTATTCTACTCTTATTTCCATTACTTTTTACTGGCAGAATTCCAATGAAGCAATTCTGAAATCAGATTAATGTACATGTGCATTTATTCTTCAATTCTTTATTCAAAGTACATGACCAAAATTTGGTTCCCCTTGACCCCATGCAAGTGATGTGCAAAAAAACCCCACCAAACCTGAGCTGTGTTTTCATTAGTTATTCACTAGAATTGTTTCGAAGTAAGCACTGAATTAACTGTGAATACATTTAATTCATTAGAGTTGCTCATCAATTCCTTTCACCAAAGTTCACATAAAAAAAAAACAAACCATAAAATTATTCAGATTAAGTTTCACATTCAGAACATTAATTAGCTTTGGATGAATCCATCCACTTTTTCTCCCAGACACAGAACAGTTTCGAAGCTCTTTTAAATAAATCTGCACTCGAGAAAGAATTGAAAATGTGAATTTAATTCAAAGTCACTCACTTTGAGAACTTGCTTCAAAAACTAATTTCATTGTCTGTCTCCATAACAACACAGCTTATTTTTGCTAACTAAGACTCATATAATGAAGCATAATGTGTTTAATCAGATTGTAGGGACTACAATTTAAGGCTATTTATGTATAGTATGATTTGGAGACACACTAACTTAGGAGATGTGATTTGTAGGTCACTTCTCTTAATCATCTTTATAAGCAGAAGGTTGCATATTTTCCTCACCAAAAAAAAAAAGCCAAACTGAATTATATTTAACTCATTATAGGATTTACCTCATATAATTAAAACATCGTGTATTTCCTTTATTCATTTTAAAGTTTCTTGTTCCCAGCTGGAACGTGTAAAAAATGCATGTCATATTGTACAGGAATGATCTTGCCTTCAGCTCATCACTGACACCAAACTTGGTCTCTCATTGTTCAGCTAAAGACTTAATTTTTTATACCCTGGTTTATTTTCTGAAAAGGATACATATTAAAAAAAAAAAAAAAAAAAGATTCCATTTACATGCTATTTAGTGTAAAACAAAAATCTAAAACCAGGATGAAGAGGTAGACATACACTTTTTGTGAAATTAAGTGGACAGAAAGGTCTACAACAGGTAAAATTAGATTTATCAGTCATTTCTATTTTTACTCTAACAGCAAGTGCCATTAACTACTATGTACAAGATGAGGAGGAATTTTACAGGTAGGTATTCATTCAACATACGGTATTTTGTTAGTATACATTTGATAGCAAATACTAATTTCCTAGACATTTGTGTATGTTTTTCCATGTCTGATTTCCTTTCTTCCTTAGGTAATGGATGAAATTTACTGTTATTGGAGGAATATGTTAACACTCAGTTTTAAAACAAGACTGAGTTAAAAAGGCTGACATTCCTAAAGCGAGAACAAATAAAATCTTAACCTTAAATGCTTTCTTAGGGCAAACTTACCCTAATGGCTAATTAAAAGCCACAGGATAAAATCCAGAATATAAACAAATATGGGAAAAAAATATCTACGTTATTATCCAAGGAGTGAGATGCAGTGCAGAGGGAAAGAACTGAGTAGAATTATCTGCTCCTTCCTTTTACACATGCGTGCGCACAAACACACACACACACACAGCCCCCATACATACAGCTTTTCTTTCAGAGAACTTTTCTTTTAAGCAGCTTGGAAGAATTTATGTTTGCAAAGCTCCCCATATTCCCAAACCCTACCCCTTTATTTTTAGCTCTCAAGTTTTTGCTTCAGCTGATTGGAACAGGAAAAGAAGGTGGCATGTTTATTGCTGCCAAACAGCTTGGAAATTCTGAGTAAAGAAGCTAATCAAGGCAGAAGGATTATAATAATCAAAGTACAAAATTTGCATATTTAGAGTATGGTTACTGAGAAATAACAATGCCACGGTTGTGCAAATCAAACCCTCAGCTAAAGTGAAGGGAATTGCATATCTGGGAGAAATCTGTCACGTTATGCATCAGTGAATACATTCTATGTGGCTGAAAGAGCTGGCTTTTAGGACAATATTAAATATGATTGCCAGTAGATTTTTTTCATTTCCTTGTGATATGGAATAAACTTTACTCATTTGGAGCCTGATGAAAACAGGTCTTCTTGTCTGTAGGAAGTAACAGCATTCAGAACCACAAAAGAAACATTCGGCATGCCATAAAGCTAGAATTTTTAAGACTGAGATCATTAAAACATTCAGAGAATTGTATGTTACCAGTTGTGTTCATTTTATCTTTCTACAGAAGGTGGTTTAAAGCAGCCTTCTTGCAAAAGGATTGTCGAAAACAGATGAAAGTTTAAAGCCACCCGTTCAGCTCTGAATAATAAAATCATGTTTATATAATTTTAAATTTAGTGAGTGAAGGAAAACAAGTTGGACTGAAGTTTCATAGGTAAAAATCATGGAAAAAGCTGCAGACTGAATTACTATAACAATCTCTATTATCTATTAAAATCAAACAGAGTTAACAGTAGGTTCAGAGGCATTGTAATAAAACTAAAGAAAAAATACCTGGGGAAATCCTTTGAAAACTACTATGTGGCAGTAGTCATAACATTCATGCATGGGAAAAATAAACATGTTACTTCTGGTCAGTGTTTATTTCCCCCTTTCTTTTGTGAATGACGCTCAGCTGTAGTTCAGCTGTAAACCTGAGGCTGGTTTACGCAGCCTGGCCACTGCCTGCAAATGAAATTGCGGTTTGGTGTTACACTGAAACACGAGAGGCAATTCATGCAAGTATGTTCAATCTACAATGTAATGCACACTCCATCTACTTGTAATGCATGCTCAGAGGCATGATCTGTTTCCACAGATAAAATATGGAGGAAACTGAGCAAGATGCTTTAAAGACCTGGCTACTACTCATGTGCAGAACTGGTGAGTGTTACAGTGTGGTCCTTAGAGTACTTACCATCCTCTGTGGGCACATAGATATTCAAATACAGGCAGTCTTCATTCTGATCTTGAACATATGTCACCACAGTATCCAGATTGGCTGTAAACCAGACTGGCAGCATGTCGTTGAGCAGTGACCTCTCATCCAGGTACTGAGGGCAGACGGCAGCAAACTGCGTGGCATTGCGGACACCCGTCCAAGATGAGGGTGGCTCTGGGGGCTGGAATCGCCTTTCCCCAGTCGGAGGAGAGGCATAAGGAACACCCAGGTACTGCTCCACCGGACCAAGGATCTCATTAGGCAAAGGTGTTCTTAAACCACGTATTTTGCCATAATTCGTGGTAACAACGGGGTATTGTGCTTGGCCATCGATGAGAGTAAATCTTATAGCCAGTGCAGTTATCCACAGAAGGAAGTTAGAATTCAACATGACACACACTGGGGTGAAGATCAAAGGCAGCCATAGGAGTCCCATTGGTTTCGACATTATTTAAATCAACATCAGCAGAGCTCTTTTTTCCACAGCCAGGAGAAAATGAATCAGTCAAGGAAAGTGAAAACTAGTAAAATTTTAAAAGTAGTCAAAAGGAGATGAACTGAGGGTAAACGCAACCTTGTTCAGGTGGTAAAAAAACAAAAGATGATGTGTGGGTAGGTGCCTCAGCTGACTGGCTGTAGACAAATCCCAACGTCAGAAGAAACAAGGGAGTGTTTGCCCCGAAGGCCCATCCCAGACTTCAGCGCTGGCTTAATCCTGGCAACACATGGCACTTCCCAGCAAGTAATACAAAAAGAGATCCACACGTATTCCACTTCCTGGGCAGAATGGCTTCTTCCAGTGAAGTCCGGCCCACTCGGTCAGCCTGTGGCCAAAAGGAAACAAACAATTCAAATCAACAGACACATCCATCTTGGCATAAATCTAAACAAACAAACAAACAAAACCCCAAACAATTAAATTTATACAGTACTTCCATGCACAGGCCAACAAATTTTTTCTTAATTTTCAGGCACTGTGGTTCTCTATGTGTTTCCAAATATATTTTGGCATGAGAGCTGAAAAGTACGAAGCCACAAATTTGTCACAGGTTATACCACAAACCAAGCATTTCTGCTCCCGTACATACTTTGAAACCACAACCCAAACATTGCTGCTTTCAAGAAGGGTATCCCATTTCAATACTAGCTCCAGGGTATTTTCTGCCCTAAATAAACATCTCCTTTTTAAGCATGTTTGCATGCCCAGAAAAAATGATCATTAAATGTTTTCATGCAATGGATAATCTCTGTTACGACTTGTATAGTATTCTTCACAAGCATGCCTACTGTTCTGTATAACAAACAAATTCACCTCTCCTAAATTCATAAATTCCAAGTAATTTGACGGCATTACATTAGTTCAAATCAAGTGTCAAAATTAGATACAAAGTTATTGGTATTCATATTTGTTTTCAATGTTCTATGTCTGACAAGAAGGAACAATGGAAAATTTTG
>VZTU01005523.1:351-14092 GCA_013400835.1 Zapornia atra | reverse complement strand
TGCAGATATTCAAGACCCACCTGAATAAAATTCTGCGTAACCTGCTCTACTCTGATCCTACTCTGGTGGTGATCCTACTCTGGCAGTAGAGTTGGACTAGACAATCTTCAGAGGTCCTTTCCAACCCCTACTGTTCTGTGATTCTGTCTTAAGGGGGGGCTTTAGATTGTTGCTTATCATTAACATGTATTTCCTCCCACTATTGTCAGTGTCAGTCTGCAGCATTTTTCCAATCACCTTCAGTTCAATAAGGCCTTGTGAAACTGTTGGCCTCAAGAGGAACATTTTTACCACTGTGGTCCTGATTTCTTTGCCTCAGGAGGAACATTTTGCCACAGTTGTCAGCACTGCTGGTGTTTTATGGGAATGAGGAATGGGGGGAGGTGTAGTTAAACACTCAAAAGTGAAACATCTTGATAAACAGACTTGTACTACTGCAATTACTGTATCTCTTGATTGCCAGGAAATAGGCACTTGATAATCATGTGGTTTCATTTTTACCCATGTTTGTTTTCAATTAAAACCAGAAGCCTATAATGTGCATTAGAACATTTCACATTTGGTTTGAAACTAGGCAGGTAATTAATGACTAGGCATTGCATCTATTTATTTAAGACAGTCTCCAGAGACTTCAGTGACTGGTTATTCCAGGATAATAAGCTTGTTAGAGGGAATAGCAATTTCTTTAGGGTTTTCCTCTCCTGTCCAGTTCTTGCACTTTAAGTTTTTTTTCTTAAGTGTAAAGTCTTTTGTCTAAGCATCATGAAGATGCAAACATAGCCCTTCCCCACAATATCATGTGGTAACCCAGATGTTGCAATTTCCAGGCTTCCAGCTGCCCAATGGCTTTTGGAGCTGCTGAGAAAGTCATGTTCTCTAAAGTAGTCCATTGTATTAATTTTTCTTTAGCTGCTACTCTGATTTATCTGTTGCAATTTGTCAGGCAATTACTGGATAGTTTCTTGTATTTGTAGCTGACTCACATATTTACTGAATACAAAAGTACTGTTAGACACAAGTATTACAGCAGCTCAGATTTTGGAGATAAACCACTTTGTACCTGCAGTTATCCAAAACCATTTGATTACCATCATCTTGACTTCTGTCAAGAAATACTAATAAGCTACATGCACTTATACCTTTGAGGAGTCTGTATCAGCAAAGACTGTGAAAGCACAAGCAACACTGAGACAGCACGTATCACACTGAAATATGCACACTCAGCACAAAGGAAAGGGGAGAAAGCATGCAGTGGGTGCCATACAGGAAGAGAGACCTTACCAGCAGCGCCATGTGAGTCAGCTTCAGCTTGAGACAGACTTGCAGGTAACATCAGATTAACCACATTTCCTTCTTATCCTCACCACAACTTTAATTACTCCATATTTTAAGTTTTGTCAGCTACTGTAAGTGAAAGATTTACTTTGGTTTCTACCTTAGCCTGATTGGAATTCAGTATGATTTTTAAGATCAGCGGATGCCACTCCCTTACAAAACAGAGAGCTTATCGTCTGTCCAGTTCCTGAAAATAAGATAGCAGCCTTCATCTTAGAAGACACAGGAGTAAAGTTTGAGACCTGGTACCACAGTATTCACAAAGGAAGATATGTATTTTTCAGTGAACAGTGTTAGACAGATGGACATTCTGGCATGGAATGAGGCAACAAAGACCACTTCTGAACCCTCAAGTCAGACCAGGGATGTCTCAACAGCCGTGACATTAGCTGGTAGAACATAAGCATTAATGAACATTTCTTTGTGCAATCCAACTTGCAAGGGAAAGTGCATATGTAACATATTATATGCCCTAAGCCAGGTGAGGTAATTTTAAGTGGTCATTAATTTTCAGCAGATGAAGAACAAAAGATTCCAGATAACTCTTCAAAAGGTGCTAGATGCTGAAATCTTCAACATTTTCAATGACAGGCACCTAATTTAGAGAAAAAATAATATACATGGGTTTTCTGACTTAAAAAAACCTAGGGCTGAAGCTTTCAGTTCACAATAAACTTTCTTCATAGTATATTTCCTTCAACTAGAAAAAAGTTATATATACACACATGAGACATACAGATGCATGGTCACACCAGATGCATATAAATATATAGTGTGTATGTATATAAATGAACACACATACAAATATACACATATATGAAAATATACCTTAATTGTATATTATTACATGACTAAGCATTTACGTTTCCTCTATGTAAGACAAAGTAGATGAGTTACAACATTTAAAGTCAGAAGTCTCATTTTCATTATACTTGGTGTCTATATGCATTATACATACACATCTTCCCTTTTTTTTAGAACTGACTCATTTTTTTTGAAGTTGATCATTCATTTGCGTAACTGGAAATTGTGCTGAGGTGCCTGAGGAACCTAAGTTCTTTATATAAAGACTATTTCATGTTTTTTTGAGTATAAATAATATGGTCATTAGTCTTAAATGACAGAAATTGCTTATTAAATACATAAAAAATAGCCTTTAAAACACCCTAAACCCAGTCTAGATTGGTTCCTTTATAGAAATAATGAAGACATAATCACAACATGACCATTTATGTAAATTAATAGAGTAATTCACTGAGCTACTAGAATTGTATAACTGTAAGACAACATAATGATTTGCAGCCACATCTGTTGTCATTCATCTGACTCCCACTGAATTACATGGAAAGACACGCCCTCTATTCCACTGGAAATCTGAGTTGATTTCTGCTGGTTTTAGTAAGAATTGGATATGTCCTTAGCATGATGCATAATAGAAAGGCTGAGAGAGCTGGGCCTGCTTAGCCTGGAGAAGACTGAAGGGGAATCTCATCAATGCTTTTAGATATCTAAAGGGCAAGGGGATGAGGCCAGGCTCTTTCGGTGGTGCCCAGTGACAAGACAAGGAAGTTCTATCATAATATGAGAAAAAACCTCTTCACTTTGAGAATGACAGAGCATTGGTACAGACTGCCCAGAGAGTTTGTGGAGTCTCCTTCTCTGGAGACGTTAAAAACCTGCCTGGATGTGATCAACTCTCTAGGTGATCCTGCTTTAGCAGGTGTGTAGGGTTCATGACCCCCAGAGGGCCCTTTCAACCCCTGCTCTTTTGGAACTCTGTGATTCTGTGAATTTTAGACCAATATTCGCTTCAGAAGTCTGAGAATGGGACCCTGCCTTCCATTTGCTCATCATTACAATGCAAGAGATGAAATTCTGTTTAAATCATGCACTGTTGCAAAAGAACATGAAATGCAAGCAGTTGATCTTGTGTTTTGGAATAGCTCATTGGTATAATGCCTACACTGTTGCATGTAAAGTCACATTCATAAATTCCTTGATGAAGTAGGCCTTAATGAGGCAATCTGGTTTATCTCAAAGTAGGTCTATATTGAAAATGTAAATCTGAAATATTCCTGATGCAGAAGTAGATAGGAAGTGTTCTATAAGGAAATGCTCACTCACAAACATTTTTTTTGTCTGTTACAAAGCGGATATTGTTTGTTGCAGTCTGCACTTATTTATTATGAATAATCAATCTTATTTATTAAAGAGAGAAGAAAAAGTTCTGGAAGACACAGCTAATTTTAAAAACTAGAATAACATGGGAAATGGCCTGCAACATCAGCTGCTTAGTGGCAGTTCTCCAAAACTTTTCTGACATAGAAAATGGTCTTAAATGCAGAAAATGACCTTAAAAATCACAGAGGAAGATGTGTTTTGTTTAGGGACCCAAACAGATAACAATGGATTTAAGTTTCCTCCATGGAATGAGGCCAAAGCTAAAACCTTTGTCTCTTGAGGTTTCCTGACCTTTAATGCAACTTGAACTTCAGTGAGACATGCACTACTGAGAATTTGTCACTTTTCAGGTGAGGACACAAGTATATTTTATTCTTTAAACAGTTATGCATGCCTATAGGGAATATCAAATGATAACAGATGCCCTAAGTTGTTGCATTTAAACATCAAGAAATAGAACTGTGAGTCATTTCCCAAGTTGCTGTATTTAAGATGAAGTTCATCATTTCACTTTAGATAGTGAACTGCAGTGTCAGACAGACCGAAAAACTTTCCACCTGAAAGTTAATGTTGAATTTTTAATGTGAAACCTGTTAATCATTACTTTGCAACATTTGCATTAGTGAAAGAGCAAAATATTTTAATCATGTTTAAGCATCTCATTTATTTATTATTAAATCAAGTAATTATGAGATACTGGAAAAGATCTGCATTTTCAGAAACTGCACAAGGAGTTACCTTGTGTTCGCTTCTTCTTGTACACAATGCTCTGGACAGAGGACACTCTTCTCCTTTAAGTGCATTTTTTCTAGTCAGTAGGTATATTTCATTTTTAAAAGGTATTTCAGAGGGAGCTGGTGTGTAGAACTGTAGCTCTAACCTCTTTCATCATTATCCTGTGCAAAAATTCCATCAGAAATAGTGCCCAGCTATGCAACAGTTTTTCAAGTTCAGATTCTTATTTCTAGATCCAGGCCGGAAAACTCCTAATCCTATCAGCAAAGGAGGAGAGCAGACAATTGTGGAAAATCATTATATACTCATAAAAAGAGATAAACATACATTTTAAAAGGAAGCAGGGAAAAAGCTATGCAATGGCGAAATAATAAAAGAAAAAAAAAGAAACATGACTTCAACTTCAGCTGAGTTGAGGACAGAACGTTACAGGTGAATGAGGAGCAAATTTTCCCCTCTGCTTTTTTGAGGGGTGAGGATATCCTACATTGCTCTGCTAACTCCTCCTCCTCACTCTATCTCATGCAAGTGGGAGCCCAGAATCTAGGGAGATTACACAATTCTAAGAAACATATTTAGCTCACGAGGGATAGAAAGGATGAGATCATCTGAAAAAGCATGCACTTCCTAGCACATCTGCAATGGCAGAGCATCAGTTAGAGAAGTGACTCACTTAGCTTTTTCCACCCTCAGCCAATTCTTCTATACCACCATGCTCCATCTACTGTCAAAAGCCAGCACTGCTGTTACAGTGCATAGTCAAAGCTACCAGGAGTTTTAGGTAGACTTTAGAAAATATTCACAGAAAGAGGATATCAATTCACACAATAGAATATCAGTGTTTAATCTGTTTGAACTGCAACAATTTTATATATAAGGCATTTGTAGTGAATACCCAACAAGCAGAAAATTGGCCAGGAAATATTTTTGTTTCAAAATACCATAAATGGATGAGTTATCATCCATTCATTACAAATATACAATTAAGGAAGAAAATGTATCCAGTATATTTGGTAGGAATTATTACTTTCCTTTGTCTAGACCATTTTGAAACTTACATTCAGAAACACTTTGGAGGTGTATCAGAGAATCACAAGGTTGGGAAAGACCTTTAAGATCGTCAAGTCCAACCATTCCCATCCTAAGCTAACCCAGTAGTTATGGAAAAGGACAGACTATATTGACCATTATTTGCCATCCCACCTTCTTCTACTGTCCCACAAGTTTGGTTTTTAAAATTATCAAGAAACTAATATCTGTTCCATCATTACACATAACTCTTAATCATCTATTATTTAACCACTCGGACACAAAA
The DNA here is from genome assembly GCA_013400835.1 of Zapornia atra. Lineage (NCBI taxonomy): Eukaryota > Metazoa > Chordata > Aves > Gruiformes > Rallidae > Zapornia > Zapornia atra. The sequence goes on along the minus strand of VZTU01005523.1, from coordinate 8,526 downwards.
TAACAAAATTTTTACTACTGACATTCAACACGTCACACTACATTTCAACACACGGTATGTTCCGGTACCATTGCCTGAGTCTGGATAAATAAGACAAATGTTTTGGCTTCTCAGGAGGTATCTGAAGCCCTTTTTTAGGAATGGCTCTTCATTAAACTTACTTTTCTTTACTTCTTTGTCTGGATATTTTCTCTGATGCATCACTGATTTAGGTACTTTCATAAAAGGGAGAGTTCTGTAAAGCAAAAACCCCAAAACGTATCTTCTGGTGAGAAACAGATATTTTGTACTCCTAAGCAACACGGCACCTTGATTCTATGGGTATTTTGTCAGCCAGTATTTTATAAAGTGGAATAAGAGATTTGCCATCAACCGTACTGCAGTGGAGATAATTTCTCCCTAGTTTGAAAAAAGAATTCCGTTTTAAATATTATGTAAAAAGAAGAACTCTACCCTGAAGAAAAACATTTCTTTTATTTTAAGAAGCAATAGCTTGGCAAGTACCCTGCTTCTGCAATATTTTCCTTACTACATGGGTTCTTCGTTTTCCCACTCTAAACAGATGAACAAACAAACAAAACCGAAGCAAAACACCTGACAGCTTAATTTCACTGCTTACCGTTCTGAGGCAATAAACCTATGCAAATATATAGCCAAATATGTATAATCTATAGTTTGAACACTAGAAAGTGAGGTAAATGAATAAATTTAGGTTAACAGGTATTTTCATTTACTAGAATTTAATACAGTCTGCTTGAGTAAGCAAATACATCTGCCTGAAGGCTTGTAAGATTAGGACATGCATCTTTAATAGGATAGACTAAAATCCTCAGTACAAAATGTCCTGAACGTGCATCTGAAGTCTGACATTTGAACATGCATCTGAATTTCTTATCTCAGATCAGTGTAATGCAGCCTCTTCATCATCAAAAATCTTCTGCATCATCAAAATCTGCCCAAGCAGAAGTGAAACATATTTGCAGTAAATGGAATAACCCTACAGACCTCTAGCATAAGTAACTTTTGCAGCAGGGATGTATCATACTCTTCTGTGGTCTTCCATTGAGCCATATATGAATGAACAAAATGTTTCCAGAATACCAAAATAAAAGAGGGAAATTTTAAATTAGATAGTCTAGCAATTTGACAGTCCAGCCCTTTATTTGAAAGAGGAAAGTTCTTACTTTTAGTGTCTGAAAGCAGCTATTCCATCAATCTGCTTTGTTAGTGAAAAAACCATAGCTGCATAGTAAGAATTTGTACTAGTCAGCACATTGCACATCTTCTCTCTAAATGTTTCCTATACAGCTTTTGTTTCTTTCCATTCTGGGGCTGCCCAGTTCAATATCTTTAGTAAATTGCTGAGCTTCCTGCAAGCATGAATGGTTTTAGTCATATATGACAGCCATGCTTCCTTTCATACTTAAGATTCATATGAACTTTTTAGGCAATTATTGTCTAGAAGGAAGGAAGAAGATACCTCTTCATGCTGGGTGCCTTCCCAGAAGATGTCAACTTTTTAGCTGCTTTTGTTAAGAAGACCTACTCTGGAGCCTTATTATAACTCTTAATCCATGGATCAGATCAGTTGCATCACTGTGGGACCTCTCTTCTGCCTGCCTTTCTTCTTATTGGGAGGGAGAAGAGAAAAAAGTGAACCTCAGATATTCTTTCCAGAAATCATGCAGGATTATTCACTCTAACTGTGATTTTTATCCCTGCCTCGTAGAAGGGATAAGTCTATGAAACCTTTTCAGATTTACAGGTGAGCAACTTGGGAACTCGGTAACCCTTTTTCCTTGAGTACGAAGGAGTCCGAGTACAATTCCACATTCAAAAGCTGGAGATCATGAGTCAGATTCAGATTTAAAGGTGAATGACTGTAGGACTGCATTTGTACTTAATAACACCAAGCTGGAATGTGGCTTATGGTCATTTGAACAAACCTGTATGTAAAATAACATGCCCTTTCAGCCACTGTTTAAATTAAGTATGTAATCTTTGACCAAAGTCATGCAGACACTGTCTTGAAACTATTTTCACTAGTTTTAATTTTTTGCCCCAACATTCTGTTCAATTTTCCTGCTTTCTATAAATGAGACCTATGTTTAGTAACTTGCACTGTTTCATCATAAATAAATTTTAGATCTAATTTCACAGAATCACAGAATTGTAGGGGTTGGAAGGGACCTCGAGAGATCATCGGGTCCACCCCCCCTGCCAAAGCAGCTCCCTATCTCATATTACATAGATAGGCATCCAGGCGAGACTTGAATATCTCCAGAGAAGGAGACTCCACCACCTCCCTGGGCAGCCTGTTCCAATGCTCTGTCACCCTCACTGTGTAAAAGTTCTTCTGCATGTTGGTGCGGAACTTCCTGTGCTCCAATTTACAGCCGTTGCCCCTAGTCCTGTCCCCACAGACCACTGAAAAGGTGCTGGCCAATTCCCCCTGCATCCCATGCCTAAAATATTTATAAACACTAATTAGGTCCCCCCTAAGTCTTCTTTTCTCTAGACTAAACAGTCCCAGCTCACTCAGCCTATCCTAATACAGGAGATGTTCCAAGCCCTTAATCATCTTCGTAGCCCTTCTCTGGACTCTGTCCAGGAGATCCCTGTCTTTTTTATACCAGGGAGCCCAGCACTGGACACAGTACTCCAGGTGGGGCCTGACCAGGGCAGAGTAGAGGGAGAGGATCACCTCCTTTGACCTGCTGGACACACCCTTCCTGATGCATCCCAGGATCCCATTGGCTCTCTTAGCTACTAGTGCACACTGCTGGCTCATGGCCAACCTGTCATCAACCAGGACCCCCAGGTCCTTCTCCACAGAGCTCTTCTCCAGCAGGTCATCCCCCAGCCTGTACCGATACAGTCGGTTATTCCTCCCCAGGTGCAAGACTTTACACTTGCTCTTGTTGAGTTTCATTAGGTTTCTCCCTGCCCAGCTCTCCAGCCTGTTCAGGTCTCGCTGGATGGCACCGCAGTGTTCCTGCTTGTCAGCCACCCCTCCCAGCTTTGTATCATCAGCATACTTGCTGAGGGTGGATGCTATTCCCTCATCAAGGTTGCCAATGAAGATATTAAACAGGACTGGACCCAACACCGAGCCCTGGGGAACACCGCTAGTCACAGGCTTCCAATCAGATTCTACTCCACTGATCATGACCCTCTGAACTCAGTGTGACAGCCAGTTCTCAACCCACCTCACTGTCCACGCATCTATCCCATGTTCTCTCAAAATTTCAAGTCTCACTCAATCTACCGGGAGATTTTTCTATCACTAAGAACTCATCCCGAGATTTTCCATATCTTTACTAAAGGCAGATGAATAATTGTATAAGAATGTACAATATACTATAAAAATCTGATATCTTTGATCCATTTCTCATTTCAGTTGAAAGCTGAACTATAAGACTAGCTTTGTGAATTAAGTTTAGATGCTGACATTCTGAGCATATCTTTGTGAATAACTGCAAAGAAACATTTACATAATTAAAAAGCTTTTCCTGTAAGCAGTCATATATTCTCAAACATATTAATGATTATTTGAGTATGTTCTACAATTTGTTATATGAATCAAATAATGGATTACTTCTAAGTGGATGTCAGTGGATATTTAAAACTTACACATTCCCCTTTCTTTGATTTGCCAGGTAAGCAAGAATGTTGTGCCAGTTTCACCATTGGTGGACTATATGGATGTACTTTACTTCTCCCACAGTGTGCTACCAAATGTATTTTGAATGGGTAGACTTCAAAGGCTTTCACTGGATTTGTAATGGGTATATAATACTACAAAATCCAAGTAATATTTGTATAATATTTATATAAATATAAATATTACACACCTTCAGCTTTTTGACATGACTGCTTTCCGGCTCTCCCATGCTACTGGTGTATTCTCAGGGACTAGTGAAACAAAAAATCTTCAGTTTAGGTTCATGTGCAAAACTAACAGTGGTTCAACATCACACAATCTCTTCTCCCCATGAAAGCTGACCTCATGGTTATTATAAGAAGCCTGTGAAGTCTCACAATTATAGGCTCATTTTAGGCTTGAAAATACATGATGCAAACTATATTTTCTAATGTATCATTATATTATTTTTATTTCATCAGTGTGTGGAATGTAAAAGCAACTTCTCTTTCTACATGCTGAAAGGACATTGTTCCATCATTTCAAAGACTTTACTACATCATGCATATCACATACAGGATTCATTTGATTTATATTTTTTTACTAATCCTTGCTTTCAGAGGGCTTTGATACATGTTCATACTGTTGCACTAAATACTGAAGTGGGAACCAGTGACTTTCAACATTGTTCATTTACAGACATCATTCAAACTAAAATCCAAACTATTGAGAACAATCTCTGCCCACTTGTCCCGCTCCAGAAAAAAAAACAAAAAACCAAAAAACCAAACCCAAACCCAAAAAACCTCAAACTAAATCAACCCAACCTCACTTGGCTTTTTTCTTCCTTCCCTAATGCCTGTCTACACCGTGGGCTTGGATTTTTAATTGCAAACAGGTTTCAGTGGTGTTTAGTTTGATTTTCAGAAGTCTTGAGCTTCAGTATTGTGAGGATTAACACTCTTACCTCTTTGTTTTCCTGATTCATGTATAAAAAATATGTAGGTTTTCCATTTTTCTTGTAGGGTTGAGAACTAATTTATGTGTAGCAAGTACTATTAAACAATAAAATGAGTGTTGCAGTGCTTGGGTAATAAGCACATTATTACATCAAAGCTATTTTCAATTTATCTTGCAGCAGTCATTTAAGCATGTTTTTTTTTTCTTTTAAAAAGCTTTTTTCCTGCTATAGATGCCAAAACTAAATGAACAACAACAACAGAGAGGGTTTTCCATCCTGATATTGTACTTGCTTCTATCAGTTTGACCCTAACTGCAGCAGTGACATGCCTAGTCTTGAGAATCAATTAATGAGGATAGCAGAGTCTAGCACCAGCAAGAATGACTTTGATCATTTTCTCTTTGTCTATACAGTGACTGGCAGGAATTATAAATGGCAGTTTTAATGGGAAGGTTGATAGAACTGATCTAATAATTTAGCTTAAATTAGTTTAAAACTATGCAATTCTCTCAAAAAACATGTCCTGTACCTTCTGCTAAGCAGAATCTCAGCTGAGCTTCCCCAAGTAGAAATACCTTTCTGTTTCCTTTGCTTCTAATGCTTCTGTCTTCTTTTATCAGTAGGAAGCAGCTTAAAGCAGCATGTTAATACTCTGCATCAGTTTTGTGCATTTTTTTATACATTGGCTTACGCTGTAAGTGACTATAGATGATTTACTGTATTGTTGAAGTAGCAAAGAACTTTTAACACCTTTGGACTCAGCTATTTATATAAACCTGTTTCTTTTGCCAAATAATTTCAGTGTTGGTTGTGCTGATCTGTATCACCAATTTATAAAGAAGGTCCCTCCCCAGCCTCTTGAGAGTTGATTCAGTTATATTTTATAAAAGACAAAAAGAAGAAAAATAAATCCACATTCTGAATTCTGAACATGAGCATTAAAGATTCACCTACCATCAAACTGCTTACCAAATTTAATAGATTCAAGTCACCAAAAATGTATCAGTTACTTTAATCATTCAGATTGTTCTGTAAGGGAAGTCCCAAGCACAGAGAAAGAGTTTGAAAAAATCTTCACATATTGAAACATTTAATATGTAATTAATTACCAAATTATATTTATTCAAGGTTTAAGCCCAAATGAAAAGTGTCTGCTATACCTTCTACAACTTGTACAGCATCCAAACTATTGGGTCCTGTCTGGATCTTAGCACAACAGAAATTTTTCAGGAGAGAAATGGTGCCATGGATGAAGATTACACTCCACAGGAGGGATTGCAGTCCTCTGGTTATCTGGGATCAACTGGAATTTCCAGGGTCAGTGTCTAGCTCCTCCATTGACTCAGATGATGTTAGATAGTTAAGCAGCCTTTTGAGATGGCGATCAGAGTCTGCACTGATTGATTCCCCAAACATCTGAATATCTGTAACTCATTCTGCTCAAAATGTAAAGGGAGACAGGGATGTGTTAGGAGAATGTATTAGGACTGTGAAGAATTCAGACATTACCGTAGCAAAATAAGTAAAAATAGCTGCAACTGCAGCTTTCTCATTGGCCAAGCATATTTTAGTTTCTTCTTTATGCTACAATACTTCTTTAATGATACTGCAGTGGAGAAAATTACTGTGGTGAGTTGATTCTACCGTATGGTGTTTTGTTTCTAAATGAAGATGTTTGGATTGCCAGCTCAAAGCACTGCAGTGCTGCTTAAATTCAACAGCCAGCTACAGAGAAGCATTTGCAGAGGTCTTTTTCCAGACTTAACAAACTGCTGATCATTTATACTGGACAACTGATAGGTCAGAGCCCTAATTGAAAAGGTGCTGTGGAAAACAACATCTTGCAAAATTACAGCAGTTCCATGGAGCACTTTCCAGTACTGATCATGAAAAGAATGAAAAGTAAGATCATTAATTAAGTATCAGAACCCAATAATAATAGAGACACCAGGCTGAATTATAAATATCATACTGCACTGATTNATAAAAATAATTCGTCACTTTTTTTTTTTTTTTTTTTTTTTTTTTATCATTGCCCCATTGCCAGGTTATCTAAGCACTTCTTAGTTGTATATTAGCTAATATAATTAACATCCATCATAGATGAATGAATCATATTAAAACAGTGTTATATAACATTCTTTTACTTTAATTTGTGGTGTAAATTGCATCTGAAAACCAGAAAACAACTATGGCCCCAACTATGAAATATTCCCTTTGCTGCACTGGTCTCCAAAAATATCTTTCAAAGTTACAGCACTGACATTTGCATGAAAATTCTGCAGGAGGATACAAAATGTACTGATTTGTAGGTTTGATTTTCTGACGCACTAAAATGACTGTATAGTGNATGAAAAAAGGAAAGAAACACCAAGTGTTGAAGTAAACATATTAAAAACATGTTTCTTGAGGTGTTTATGTATATACCACTTGTCTCAAATCATTTGCCAGACCAATGATAGCTTTTGTTTTATTAGTGAACACAGCATCCTAATACAATTAGACTAGAAATCCTCCCTAAAACAAAAGCTATCATTGGTCTGGCAAATGCAGCTTTGATTTATACATCTAAATATATTAATAATGGCCAGACATAAATAACTTCTCTAATGCAAATATGATAACATCATTATCTTGGTTTACTTGTGACTCAATATAAAATCAGGAAAGAAACAAAAGAGAAGTCATAGCAAGTTTGTAGGAAATGTAATCATTCCACAAGATCATTGGATGTAGATGTCCTCTTCCAAAACACTTCTAAGATCCTATTTGAATAGAAGTAGCTAGGCTGCACTGTGGTCAACATAAAAGATCCAGAGAGTACTATTAACTCTGTAAGTTCAACATTTTCCTCCAGCTTTAGAAATGTCATGCTTCTGGGGAGGGGGGGTGAGGAAAGTCTGAACACCTAAAAGGAGGATTCCCATTTTTGAGAGATCCCAATACAGGTTTAGATCTATGTGACTCAGATACATATTCCCATGTCATTATAATTACCAAGTACAGCATGCAGCAGTATACTAGTAGCTGATGTGAAATCACACCCTGCTCTGTGTTTTTGTCACTACATTACTATCAGCACATGAATCAGTGATTTTGAACCACTCCTATCGTGAATTGTAGCACAGACCTATGAGTTACTTTTGATAAACAGGGCTTCAGCCTTCATAGATATTATTACATGATTTGCTATAAGTCTGTCTTTGCAACAGCCAAGTCTATGGTAGCACATTTTTAGCAAACAATCTGCTTTCATGGCAACTATTCCCAGTTCTGTCTTTTACCCGCAGAATGGTCTGGAGCATCATTAGCTATGATTGCACTTTGGTTTGCTCAGACATAAAACTGGACTAGAATATTATTCCCTATGTCCCAAAAGTATTCTCAGACCTATGAAAACTTTGTAAGTGTACACAAATGCATGTGTAAGAAAATAGGTGCTGGCAGTTTCTTTAACATCCCTATTAGTCCTTGGTCTCTCCTGAAGCTATTCTCAGACAGTAGTACCAGTAGTAGTGGTGACAGATTACATGAGGATGCTTTTACCTTCAGAAATAACTGATGAGCGCTG
>VZTU01005522.1:1292-16316 GCA_013400835.1 Zapornia atra | reverse complement strand
AAAACCCAACCAAAAAAACCAAACCCAAACCAAAACAGTGTCTGAAAACAAAACTCAGATTTCATATTGAAAACATCCAATTCCTGTGAGCATATCAAAAATCTCTCAAGAGTTTTAATGCCTTACAAAAATCCTATAGTACTGGTGGTTGTCTGGAGCTATAATCTGTTTATTTATTAAGTTTTTATGGTAATATATGACATAGGTGCTACAAGTATCACTGACTTTTCAGAAAAAAGGTAAACTAAGCTGCTTTAAATTAAGATGAAACACACAGAATGTACCTTGTATGTGAAAAGTGTTGATAAGTGTTGATAAGTGTTTCTACTCTAAAAATGTTATTCAAGCATGAGGTTGCAGAAAAAAGTTCCAGTACAAACCTGTAAAATTTTAAGGTGATAGACTAGAAAGTCTTCCATTTCTGGTTTGGATTTCTGTGTGGCCTGGAAAAAAAATGCTGAAGAATCTGTGTGAAATACAGGTTGCATTTTACTTTTGTTTATAGGGAAATTAAATTTGTAGGTCCAGGCTACTGTCTTTCTTTAATAAAAGAGATTAGGAGCATTATTTCAAAGATAAGAATTTTTTTTTTTTTTTCTATTTTGGCACTTGAGTATTTCTTCTTTTTTTAAATTGGGAAGAGAAAATACCTATTAAAATCTGTGAACACTTAGTGGAAAACTTAGATAGCTCATGTTTGGATAATTTTGTTTGGGCAGTGTTTCCTCAGAGTGACATTTATAGCCATCAGCACTTAGATTCCACTTTCAAGCCAAACTGAGAGTGTCAGTAATTGGTATACCATGCTGCCATGTAGTAATTTGCAAAATAGAGATGGATAAAAAGCAGTCTCACAGTTTCCAGAAAATTTCTTTAAAATACAAAAAAGTTTTTTGTTCTGAATCAGCCCAAAATGAACAAACAGAAAAATTTAGAATTTCCTGTGAGCTGGAAGCTTCCCAAATTTTGCAGCTGTTCAGTGAAATGAGCTCTGAGCTGTGATACTGGCAAGAATGCAAAACCTGTCAAACTGCATGTACTGATTGTAAGATGCAGAGTGTTGACTCCGTTTTCATAATTGCCTCATGTATTTCTAGCATGGTACCTTGGCCTTTCTCCTTTTCCATGACTTCACATGCCGGATAGAGTTGGTGGTTTCTTATCTGGTAACCAGCTGCTCCTTGCAGGGTCAAGGAATGGACAAGAAACCAGGGCTCTGCACAGCAGCCAGAGCAGTTTTTCAGGGAAGGGTTTATGCTGAAAAGACCCCTTAGAAGATATGTTATTTGGCTGCTGTGTGCTTTAAAACCTCTGTTATCATGTAACCACAAGTGATTTTCCAGTTGTGCTACATCATCTGGTACACTAATTGTTCTCCTGGGACAAAATGATGCAGCACATTCTCATGATCTGAGGACAGTGAAATTTAATCAGCTGAAAACACACATTTGGCTGAGGAGGTGAGGGGGTTCCCCATTTTGATTTATTCTCATCTGACATACTAAACTTTGAACCTTGAACTGAACATGGGAACAATTTCTGGAGCCGAGGTATTCTCACTGTAATATAGCAGACAATAAATGAATTACTATTTTCTGACAAAGAAGCATTTTCTGAGCAAATTTTGTTTCCTTAGAAAATGTATGAATATCTGCGTTGCTGAAATTTAAACATATGCAAAGGAATAAGGAGCTAATGCTATCTATGCCACATGTAGGAAGCTGCCAGTCTCGTGTTCAGAGGAAGAATCAATGCTGTTGAAGGTTTTTGGAACCAGAGGGAAAGGGCAATAAGTGTCCATAAGCTAGCAGTATTTCACATTTATAATGTGTCCACATATTTAGCATCCCAATAAATTTAATTATATTATTTTACGGTCATTTTACAAAGTATTTGGGAAGCCATTTGGGGGATGTATCAAGGGAAGATGCTCAGTAGGGGAAGTAGAATTTAGGAACTATGAACCACAAAACTAGAATTATGACCTAATAAACACAGTGAACTTATTAATATCAAAACAAAAATTGAAAAATCAAGCCTTACTTCATGGGAAAAGAAGGAGAAGAAGAACACTGAACACATCAGATAGGTAGCCTAGGTTAGCCTGGTGGAGTGATCTGAATTAAGGGAAAAGAAAATTGAACTTGATACAAAGAGCAGAGAGGAAGCAGAGAAGGAGCCAGGGGAAAGAGAGAACATGAAATGGTATCAAAGCACATTTCTTTTTTTCTGTTAAATCTTGCTTTATAGAATTTCCTTGAAGTTATTATCAGTTACAGAGCTGAAAAAGACACAGGAGTTAACACAAATCAAAACACATGCAGTAATATTCTTTAAGATTCACAAATTTAATTTGTCTCTTTATCAGTGAACTAGGCTATATTTTTCTCTTGTATCACACACATTTTAACATACCTATTCAACATTTCTTAATATACCTACCTTGATTTTGTCTGTTCTTTTATACAACAATTTTATGCAAAAACTAGGCCCATTTCTGATATACCAGGCTAAATTTTACCTTTCAAAATTCAAACTTGCACTTCTAATTTCCTTAATCTTTCACTTACTGTCAATTCATTAGAGTTCTGGCAGAAAACTTCGGGTGAAAGTAATTTGATAATACACTGACATAATAATTCTACTTAAATATTAGCCCTGGCTGGAGACCACACACCAATCAAAGTTGCTCTATCACTCTCCTTTTCAGCTGAACAGGGGAGAAAATATATATTGAGAGGCTTAGGAGTCAAGGACAGGGAGAGGTCATTCCACAATGAGTGTCACGGTCAAAACAGACTCAACACAGAATAACGGAAAGAAAATTCTCTAATTTATTACATGACACTGCACACCCAGTGACACCAGAGTCAGATAATGAGAAGTGCAACCAGATCTTAAAGCACTCCCTTCCACTCTTCCCTTCTTAGCAGACTCCACTTTAGTCATGATTTCACTCCCTTCTTCCTCCTCCCATTGTGGCATGGGGAGGGGCAGGGAATGGGGGTTTCGGTTAGTTCCTCAAGAGATGTTCTCCTCCTTATCCAGGCAAAGGCATTCCTCACACCCTTCCCTTGCTCCAGTGTGGAGCCCCACCCACAGGAGGCAGTCCTTCATGAACAACTCCAATGTGAGGTCTTTCCCACAGGGCTTCATCTCTTCACCAGCTGCCTCAGTGTGGGTCACTTCTATGGTGTGCAGTCATAAATCACAGAATGTGTCTCAGTCTCTCAAGCCCAGACCACTCCAGCCTGGTCCTCCATGGGGTCACAAGCTTCCACTTGCCCCAGCAAACCTGCTCCAACATGGATCTCTCTCTCTCTCTGTCTCTCTCCATCAGCTGCAAGCGCTGGCAGGAGCTTGCTCCAAAACAGGTCACAGTGTCTTCTGTATGTCTCCAACAGCTTCAGTGTCGGTCCTCTCCATGGCCTGCATGTGGAGTCTTGGCCTTTTCTATGGGCTGCAGGGGAACATCCACTCCACCATGGGTTTCTCCATGGGCTGCAGAGGTATCTTCTCCAGCACCCAGGGCACATCCTCCCCCTCTCTTCACTGACCTTGGTGCCTGCACGGTTTCTTACATCTTTTCACTCCCTTCTCTGGTGGAAAAACATGTCTGCTTGAGTTTTTTTTTTTCTCTTAAGTATGATTCCCAGAGGCACTATAACCACAGCTCATGGGCTCAGCCTTGATCAGCAACTCCTCCGGCCTTGAGCTGGCTGGTCATTGCTCTCTTTGGGGCCTGCAGAGAGCTTCTAGCTGCTTCTCGCAGAAGCCAGCCCTACAACCCCCTTTCGCCACCAGAACCCTGCCACTCAAAACTATTGCAACATCAGATGTAGCCTACATTTTAAAAAAATATGGCTAAAATTCAGAACTGTTGTTCCAGAAATATTTATTAGAGCTAATTCTAAGTGTAGGCTTGGGATGGGGTTTAGGGGTTTTTTTGGTGAAAATCTCTGATATACCATGGTGCTCTTAACTATCATGGGAATGAAATGCATATCCAGAGAAATCAGTAGTCTTTTCCCAGAGTTCAGCTATCTGACACAAACACATTTTTGTAACGGGAATTTTTTTTCTCTGGTCTGAAATATTCTATCAACTTCTGAGCATTTACTTTGAAATTGCTATCATTCCCTGTTTTTTCTGAGGTAGCAAAAAGCATCTGTGAAGTCATACCACCTAAAGAACAACAAGAAAACATCTGAGAAGCATCCATAATTTCTGCATCAGTTATAAACAGTTTAATAGTGTCAGACTTGCAGCTCTAATCAGTTCAACAGATACTGGATGTCCAGAACAGTCAAACATATATGAGATAGACTTTCTAAAATTATTTCTCTATCATGCAAAGCTGTAAATCAGTTTACATAATTAGAAGTAAGATTTTGGCATTGCATTTTAAACTTTACAATCTGGAATGTATAGTCTAATGTATAAATGTAAGACCCTAGTTAAACTTGCACTTACTAGTTTTATCCCTATGCCTTTATAGTTTCCTGCTCAAGCATGAAAATAACAGGAGTTCTTGAATTTTGGTTGCAGCTTTGATACTTGTTTACTGTTCTGGTCTTGGACAAGTGTCCTGGTTCTGGCCAGGCCAGAGTTAACCTCCCCAAGCAGCCAGCACAAGTGAGCTGAGTTAGCCTGGGCTGCTTTCCATAGCACCTGACATCACTCTCCCATAAAAGAGGCTTGTCAGAGTCAGCGCAGCTCCAGTCCTCTTTTCAGTACCCAACTTGTGGCTTTAGCAGGATTAAGAGTCCTAAACTTTACCAGTACCACATAGCTATTCTCACAGTTCCTGTAGTATCTTTACATCCAATGTGATTGAATGATGTAGGCAATCTATAGTCACAGTATTTTCTGCATAACATCATTTAATCAGTACTTAAATTTGCCTTTGGTCTATGTAAGTAGCTACTCAATACATTTTAAAGTAATCTAGTTGAAAAAAAAACAACCCCCAAAACACCCAACTAAAACAAAAAACCCCACCAAACAAAAAACCCCAAACAATAACCCAGAAAAAAACCCAAGAATGCATAGCATTTATCTTCAAGAGTTCTTATTTATATGAATTATAACCCACAAGTGGGTCACTTGTATTTGGTTCTGCCCATTACTTTTATTTCATGAAGAAATAGCTAAAAGTAGGTAGGCCTTTGATGGTTATAATATTTACCAAAAGTATATTCTCAGTGATGTCCAGTGATAGGTGAAGGGGCAATGGGTGCAAGGTGGAGCATAGGAGGTTTCATGTGAACATATCTGAAAACTTCAGTGTACGGGTGACAGAGCACTGAAACAGGCTGACCAGAGAGATTGTGGAATCTCTTTCCCTGGAGACATTCAAAACCCGCCTGGATGTATTCCTGTGTAACCTAATCTGGGTGATCCTGCTCTGGCAGGGGGGTTGGACTAAATGATCTTTCGAGGTCCCTTCCAACCCGTAACATTCTGTGATTCTTTGATCGTATGATATACAAAATTCTGTTTCTTTCATGTAAGAATCATCAAACAGCTGGAGACCACTTCTTTTCTCAGATTCCAAGACATGTTCTATCCAGCACTTATCCCAAAGGTCTATTCTCAAGATACTATTCAAGTCCACACACATTTGTATCCAGCATTTCTATCCATTTGTGTCCTTTGTGCTTATGCCTTTATTTTAACAAGCAGGAACAGCCCCAGCAGAAAACATGCAGCATTTTGAAACTAGCCACCATTTCAACAAGCTTCTCTCTGCTTTTAGACTCAGTGACAGGCAGTCATTATCTGTATTCATTATGATTTAGCCAAGTTATGAGCATCAAAGAAAGAAAAGACATACATATGTTCAGATTACTTTATGTGAGGACCCATGCACTTTTGAGGAAAATATTCACAAGTATATGTGATAATGGTCATATATTTAGCAGAACAAGTGGGATTAATGACAAAATAAATTACTGCACTCTTCCTGTCAAAAGAGATATACTTAAACATAGGCTAATGACACTGCAGTCAGTTGAAAGAAAAATGGCTTTGCTCTTCATTGGTCTACAGAAATATTGCAAATGTTTCCTGAAAACATGAATTTTCTTGCACAGATAAGAAACCCTAGGAAGCAGAAACACAGAGTTCTCTTTCTGAAAATCATCTTCAGGCACAGTTATAATACAGACTCCGAATAGACTAAACTTAGAACCAAGTTATTAGGGTGAAGTGTGGCCTGACAGTCATATGAAGAATGAATTGTGAAGATAATTTGGTAAATAGCTCTTGATCAGCTGCTTCTACAGGTACAAATCTATTCCTACTTCTCAATTCAGTCTGTCTTCCAATGATAGAGTTTTCTGAAGAGTGTTGAACAACCTTTCCTAAATAAGGTAGATACACAAAGTAGCAAGAAGTGATCAGTAGCAGAAAAATTCAGAAATATCTGTTCCTTCAGTCCGGTGTTTCAGATGATAGAAGCGTTCAAGTGGAGAGTTTAATTCTAGTGCCTAGGTCTTACATTTATATTATATAACTTCTGAACTTTTTTCCCCCTAGTACAACCAGCAGCATCTAACAGATGTTTTCACTGTGGCTTTTCTTTCTTCAGTCTTTTTCCTAAAGACAATAAAGTTCTTTCTTGGGGAAAACAATTCATGCTCTTGACTATGAAGAAGAGGAAAGAAGGATCAAAAATGGTCATACAGGCAAATTCAGCAGTTCAGAAGTTGAAGAGAAGGCTGTGACTGGAGATGGATACATTTGCCTTTTGGAATGTGTGTGTATTTGTGTGTGTGTGCATGTGAGGGTTCATTGGTATTTAAACATACATCTTTCCTTTTTTTTTTGTTTCACAATCACAGATGACCTTGTGTCAATGGAAGAGAATTTAATAATTTCCAGCTTTGTTGATCTATTCTCTGCCCTGCACATGTGCCACATATGCAATTTGAACGATTCATAGTAGACAATGCTAGGGTAAAATAGATTAGTTATTCTTTATGCTCAGCTTTCATTGTTCAAATCACAGACATTATCCACAGTATTAATTCTATCATAACAGGTTTTAGTTTATTTTGACCAACACTCTCATGCTAATGGTGACAGCTGCTTTTACAATTAAAGTGTGGACAGAATGAGATACATAACATCAGAAGAGATGCATACAGGGGAAAAATAATAGAGCAAAAAAAAAGAAACCATGGCAAGATTCTTCAAATTATAATACACAGAGTTAGGAAATGCCTTGAGACATTCTCAACAAACAGCAACAATATTTCATTTTAATTCACATCAGAGAGGGAGACCGAGCCTGAAAGTGGAACATCCACATTTTGTCAGACAAACACATCTGATATCTTGACTGAGAACAAAAACAAATTTTTCATGATTTTGCAGCTGCTGCTAGATGCATAGTAGACACAGTATCTTTGGTGTATGGATTTTTTTTTTCTTGTAAGTTATCTTTAAACAGAATCTTTCACTCCTCTCAACTTCTGTCTTTCACCAATAATTCTATCTGTATTTCTAGGAACCTAGAAGAAGTTGCATTATTGTGTATTTTTGCAGTAGCTGTTGAAGATTTTGCAACAACTTATCTTGTTGTTATTATCACATCACATTACATAAATCCCTGCAAAAAATATTGAGCATCTGCACTTTAAGTCTGTATAGCCAATGGCAAAATGAACATCTAGAAAAATATCATTTGGACTGAGAGAAAATCAGTATGTGAGCTGTGGTAGACCATGATCAAGAAGAATTAAGGCATCTGTGGCTGACCACCCCCACAGAAAAAGTTAAGATATAAGGTCTTCCTTGTGATTCATAAGATAATACAGAAAATGTGTTCCATTTTATGCCCACATTTTCTCTTTTCTGGCAAATACATTAAATAATAAAAAAAACCTCTGCAAAAAAACCAGAACCACACAACCAAGAAAAAGTGCAATGGGGTGTGACAAGGTCTTTACACATGTAACAAAATTATGCTAAAAATTATGTTTAGAAATCTAGAGTTTAATTTAACATTTTCCATCCAAACACTGGGTTTGGACATATGTGTTGAGGCAGCATGAAGCTTGGTATTTGAAGAAGATAAGTATCTTGTTTATAGTAGCAGCAAAGCAGCTGTTGGCAAGATAAGAAAATTCTGTTACTGTAGAAGTAATGAGAAGTCCTAAAATGGTCCTTAGAGCAACTAATTATTATTTACCAGGTTGACCTTTGCAGTCATAAGTGGCCATACTTCTTTACTATGATTATTTCCTATAACACAAAAAGAGAAAACTAAGACCAAAACCCAAAACCCTGTATTTCATGTGGCAGATAATTCTTTTTGTAAGAAAAATGTTAAGGATAAATTTATGGGGAAGTTGAATGGGCTGTTAGCAGTTGGTCATGGATAAAACCTGAGTAGTATGAAATGTTTACCTTAAGCCAAAGGAAGATATGAATACCATATAAAAGCTTGGGGACTTTTTTTTTTTTTAATGATCTGTTTAGGCATTTGTGGAAAGACTGCAAAAGCATGTGTTTTAAGATACCTTGGAGACAGTATGTCTAAAGCTTAATAAATAAAGCTGTTGACACATTTTTCAACTTAAATGCTTTTTTGCTTTACGATTCAGGTTGTCTTCTTATTTTTAAAGCAATAATATCTGGAATAGTGATATAAATTGTGGCAGTTTTGGATAGTATTCACAAACTAAATAGTGATCTGAGCTGAACATATCTCCCTTAATTCTATGAAATTATTTCCCTCAGCCTATTTGATTTTCAGATTTCTTTTTTTCTTTTAGCATTTGAAAAATTTCAATGTCTAATGGAATTTTTAATTGCTAAAGCTGATTTCTTTGGTCATCTCTTTGAATGGATCTTTCTGAACATAATTTAGTAGATGATGATTTTAAATCTCAAAGGCAAGCCTAGAAAACTTCATAAATATATTTGAACTAAGAATTTTCTGGGTTTCATATAAAGTCATTTAACTGTCTCTGAAGCTTTTACAAGAGATATATTTAATTCAGGCACTGAATGCTTATTTGAATGTTTAAAAAGAGGTTATAAATAAGTCTAAGTATTTTAGTGGTGTACATTTTTCTTAGGCAGTATCTATTATACAGTATTTTATTGACTTTAATAAGTGTGAAATGATTGGAGCTATAATGAACAGTTTATGGTTGAGTGTACAAGGACCCTAGGTATTTATAAATGACAGGTCTACAGAATACCTATGAATGAAAATGATCCCAAGTAAGTGAACACTGCTTGTGCCGCAGGTATATACTCTGCCAAATAATGAAATGAAACCCATAGAGGACTCTCAATGTACTTGACATGAGGTAATTTATGATTACTGCTGGAGTAAAGGAACTGACATTCAGATTTCCTACAGATCCATCACAGGCTACAGCAGAACTTGTATCTCAAGTAGACAACAGAACATTATTTTTAATGTATAGCATATAACACGCATATGATGTGTAAAATTAAGCATTTAGCAATCAGAGTATGAGACTGTCTACTTGTTTCATAAGTTTATTTGTCACAGAGCATGGTACCATATAAAAACTCCCTGTTTTTCTACTATAAATGTTCAGACACACTGATAAATACTCATGACTCATTCATGTAACCTGATGTGAGATGGATTGTTTTTCAGAGACTGCATTATATATGTGTGTTCAACCTGTCAGCCTGCTAGGCAGAATCACTGCCATGAGAATGATTACATTTTCTTTTTAATAAGTCAGCATTGAAACATTGTCCAAAGGCAGGGGGGAAAAAAAATTAAAATCCTCTTCTCTCTCAAGCAGTAGTCCTGAACAGAATATGGAAACAAAAAGCCTTGCCTTGTAGGCTTCACCTATGAAGATTTCTCTACTCTTTTCCCACTATAATAATTCTTTCATATTTTCCTCCTCTTAGGCTGAACATAGAACAGATTGCTACTCTTTCTGAACTCCTCACTGTGGTTGTACAGCGGCAGAGATTGCAGACAGTGATCTCAGGTAAATGAAGACTAATACCCAGATTCAGGCGAGACAACTTAGGTCATTATGCTGACAGAAGACATGTGAGTTTGAAGTCTTTGAGCTTGCAGAGAACTGCAGGGACTTCTCTGAAAATCAAATAGTTTTATACAGGTGGATCAAAGATACAACTGTAATGAGACAATTCACCCACTGTGGGTTCTACAGTTACACAGACTTCTTTTTACTTCCTTAAAATAAATAAATAATTATATATATATTTTTATGCGTATTCTTCTTTCATATAAATTTTTCTAGTCAGAAGTTCTTCCATATTCCAAATGATAAGGCTGCCAGAATCTCAGAAATTTTTCTAGACGTGATATAAGTGCATGATGCAGAATATGCCATGCATAGAAACATATGGCCTTTCTAATATGAAAGCTGTTGCTGATCCCTTCAGCATCTTGCAGGGACCTCTCTGTTTGCTGACAACTCCAAAGCACAGCTGTTCATATATCAGGCAATGGTCAATGGCTAGGGAGTCCTCCCATTTCTTTCAGAGATCCCAAAGCATCCAGTCACCAGATCACTTCCATGATGGCTTCATCAGTCAGGCTCCTTTATTTATGCAGTATGACAATTAGAAAATGAAGCAAAATCAGACCAACTCAACCCCCTTCTTACTGACTGAGCAGTCACCCATTACACAGTAGGCACAGGAGTTCAAGTCATCTAGTGTTGTCCTTGTATTTCACAAGGTTTAGTGGTTGGTTTTTTTGTGTGTGCTTATTAATTATTAACCTTCCACCTGGCATTTATAGGACATTTATGCTCTATAAATGGTTCCACTTGCCAATTAGATGCTTATGCTGCTCCAGCTATAACAGATGCTGGGAAGCAGCAAGATCAGGCAGCTCCTGCAAGGGCAGGTGACCTGGAGGAAGGCAGTGGTGGCAGGGCAGCGGCCACGTAGGATAGACACACGTGAGTAGCTCTGGCAGTGGTCATTGGGTTCAGTCAGGAGTCCAGAATGTCAAGCAAGTTCATAGTGATAAAGCAGACCCAAGGTCAAGAGAAAAAGTCACAAAGACGTGTCTGGAAGTTGGGGTGTGGGTTGGAGTCAAGGAGGCACAAGACTGGAATCTTCAGTGTTGTCCCTGGGCCAAAGCAGCCAAACCCTGCAGGCACTCAGGGCCCTGAAAACATCTAACAATTTAAAGAACTGGATATAAGATGGTATTAAAACACATCAGGTATAAGTAGTCTAACCATGCTTGGCTCTTTTTTCATAGTGGTACATGTGCCTTGTATTTTGCAGGCCACAGGGCCACAGGCTCCTTGTTTCCTTTTACTCATCCAACAGCTAAACCCACACTCATCTTGCTTTCAGGCTCACACTAGAGTCCCCTTTAGACATGCTGCTGTCACTGTTGATAAATCACTTAAGGCTTACACGAGCCTGCAAAAGTAGTGTTTTCTTCTTTCTAAGATGAAATGTAAGTCAATGTTTCCTCAGAAAGTAAGAATAGACCGGTAGAATGAAAGGTGTGTACATGCTTGTGATTGTGTGGGCACACCCATATATGTTGTTTCAATTATTTAAAAGTTCCAGTAAACACTTAGATATGAGACACTGAACTTCAGTGATGGTGCAAGCTATGTTGGTAGCACTAGGTTATTGTGCTCACATCACAGTCTTTATCACATATGCAACTTTTGCAAATCATAATTATTGACAGTATTTAATTTTGAAATATTTTTTATATGTGTTTAAGCCTTTCTGAAGAACTTTTCTTTGTGCTTTTTTGTTTGGTGTTTTGTTTTGTTGGGGTTTTTATATCTCTGTCAGGTTTAGATGTTTAAAATAACAAGTGAATATTTGCATAAATAGGGATTATACAGTAGACTGGATGCACAGATAAATATAATTTCATAATTAGATTCAAGCTTTACAGCATAGCCAAATAACTGAGGAAGAATATCAGAGAGGAAAATCTGAAGGAAATAAATTCTTTTCAGTACACACAAAATGACAAAATCAAATTAACAGAGGAAAATGAAAATATCTCTTCTGATAGAGACAGGATTTGAGAACAGAAGTTTCAAGTGCATGGATTAGAAAAGAAAGTAAGATACAGAACTACACAAGTAGGATTGGACAGGCTGAAGTTAACATAAGACAACAAAAAACCAATAATTTTGAGTGTAGCTCATTCAGGATGATCTGAAACAAATGTTAGGAAGAAACTGAGAAAGGGAACAATTAATGTAAAGGAGACTAAATCTGATTTGTGGGCAGTAAGGACAGAAACTGGAGCTCAGGAAAAAAATGTCTTCATCAGTTTTGTGGACTTTCCTGAGGACTTGGTAATGGCTGTTATTTACACAGTCTGCCTTTGTCAAAAGTTCTCACAATATGTAACTAGTCTAAAATGGCCAATTTGAACAATGTGTGATGTTAAAAAGGCCCAAGGCAGTGAAATGAACTAAATTATTTTAGATCAGAAATTCTGCTAAGTTTTTGCACTTAACATCTTATCTGCTCTTTTAGCAATTATAGATCATTTCCATTTTAAAAATAGCATGTTCCCGTACCATTATGCTAATGGTATTTTTTTCTTGAAGTACCTGGGATAACATTTTTGGCTTAATCTGTGTTCCTTGTGTAATCTTGTGACCTAAAGTGCTTATAGAAAAAAACCAATTTATAATCACACATTGACTAGATCATTTGAATTTAAAGGAGCAAGATCTACTATATAGGGGAACATCTGAGCTGAAATAAGTTAAGCTTTTGACCATAGAGATCCTGAAATATTACAACCCCTAGTAAAAGGCCACTGCACTCTAATTAACATGCTCTATAATGGAAGTCTAGTTAAGTATCAGTAGGTAAATTAAGCTTATAAAGGAATCAAGCAAACAATAAGGGAGGAAAAAAAAATCTATTTGCATTGGTTGGAAGAGTAAATCTCTGATGGTAACAGCTTGTACTCTACAGAAAGTCCAAGGTGCCAGGACAACGCAAACCTGTTGCCTGCTAACCATGCCCACAGATAGTTTATTTTCCCCATATGTCTGGCAGAGTTTGAATCTCTAGTGAGTGCAGATTCTAAATTAAATTTTCACTCTGTGTGGTCCTTTCTTTACTACTGCTGACATTGGCTAACACGGTACATTAAGAATTCCCATGGCAGCCACAGGAAATTTTGGATGCAGGGATGAAATCCACAGCACTATGCCATCAGGTTCAAAACCTAAAAATGCCTCTCAGAAGTATTGCTTTTTAAGAAAGAGTAATTAAATCTAAAAAAAGACAAAAACCCAAACCTGGCTAAAAGGTAACCACTGTTCCCTTTTCTGTTCCTGTGTATACTACGAGTGTCAACTGTAAGTATGTAATACAGAACTACAAACACCTTCAAAGGAGGGAAAAAAAAGAAAAAAACAAAAAATTAATACCATGCAGCTGTGGAGGAATTTATTTGATCTCACAAACAAAAAACTTTAGCAGTCATCTGAGGCATAGACAAAAAACAAGTTTGGATGAAATTTAGCAGATGTAAGTTTTTCAGGAGACAGGCAATAGGATGGTTAGAGAAATTACTCATTTTCCTAAGAGCTAAAGTAGGTCAAAGGAAAAAAAATGTATCTACCTCTTTTACGAAGACATTTCATGCACAGGTACAGTAGTTACAGGGGAAATAAACTGAACTTGTAGCTAGCAGCTATAAGGATACAAAAGTGTAAGCAATCCTTCTTTCCTGTGGCAGCCCTAAAATTCCCTTTGACACTGATTGGACATGACATCTTGCACAGGAAACAATGCTACAATTACTTATGTTTTTTTAAAAAACCAATCTAAGTCCCCTATGGTATTTTTAAGGTCTGTTCCACAGTAATAATCATTTTGTGGGGCAGCCTTTGCTCATCAATATTTGAAGGCTGCAGCTGAGGAAACAACCTGATCATGAACTTTTAGAGAATTTGTGAAGACTGAGTACAGAGCAAGATACTGATTCCCTTCCTGGCTTGCAGGAGTTTGTAAAAGAAAGGAATAGTAAAATTTTTTGTAGCCAATGGAAGATACATCTCCAAAAGATTTTGAGATTTTTTTTTTGACAAAGCATTAAAGATTAGCTTGCCATTGCTGTGTGAAACTTTGAAATAAAAGCTTGATTTGTTACCTATGAAATGTACCCATTTCAGTGCTCACTAAAAGTATCATTTAGTGGTGTGGAGGAAAGTCACGTATGTAGTGTTAAGAGCTTAAGTGATGCATCAGCTTCATCTGAGCATAATTTTCTTTGAAGCCAAACCTTAAATCCCTGCTGGTAGAATCTGAGAGTGAAGTTTAGTCCTTGAGACTGAGTGGTGAGAAAGGAACAAAGGTGAAAAAAGACATGGCAGAAAATCACAGCATCAAATATAGAGGGTCTGTCACAAAGCATGAGGGTGAGTAGTTGAAAGAAGCAGTCAAGCATTGAGAATAACCAGAGAACAGCTGGAAAGGCCAAGAGAGACCCTGGAAGTCATGGAACATTAGAGATAGCTTAAGTGTGTCAAAGCCCAGGATACTGCTTCCTGGGATTCCCAGGGAAAAAAAAAAAGATGGGAGTCAGGATTTTCTCAAGTGATTTGTAGGTTTAGGGGAGCTTTATTTTCCAAGAGTCTCAGATATTCATTTTTCCCGCTGGTGCATCTTCTAGTTTTGGAATTTGGGCCTAAGGGTTGTGCCCATCTTCCCTATAGGAACTGTTTCAAAGGCCCTTCTGGTTCTGTAGACAAATTGTAAGGTTGCTGAGTGGGTATACAAACAACAGTGAGTAACACCTCGAGGGTTCTCATCCTGGATATCTGTGCATGCTTGGTGAATAACCTATAGTGAGAAGCATTCTTTATGAGCTCCCACAAAAAAACCCCAAACAACTCCTGGCAGTAAATTGCAGAGCACTCAAGCAGCAATGATATGTCCTTATGCTGCATCCCAGCACTGGCAAAAAAGTTATGTAAACTACACAACTACATCTCCATTATAAAATAGTAGATGCAGATTTTTCATTTT
>VZTU01005521.1:3391-21872 GCA_013400835.1 Zapornia atra | reverse complement strand
CAGGGCTAAACCACCACAGTATTTAATAAAATTCTCCGTTACATTACAACTTGAAAACATTCATATTATCTATCTGTCCTCCTGTTGACTGTGACTAGCTATTCAGCTGCACACTCCATAAATTGTGAATAAATCATAGATTCATATAATCATAGAATGTGTTAGGTTGGAGGGGACCTTAAAGGTCAAGTCCAGCCCCCTGCAGTAAGCAAGAACCTCTTTCACTAGATCAGGTTGCTCCATCAAGCCTGATCTTGAATGCTTTTTGGGATGGGGCCTCCACCATCATAGTGAAGAGCTTCTTCCTAATGTCTTATCTAAGCCTACCCTGCTCAAGTTTAAAGCCATTGCCTCTCATTCTATCACTACATGCCCTTACACACAGTCTTTCCCCAGCTTTCCTGTAGGTCCTCTTCCACCCACTTCCACCTGCTTCCCTTCACACCACTATAAGGTCCAGCCCTCTGATCATCATTGTGGCCTTCCACGGACCAAGAGGTCCATGGCATTTTTCTGCTGAGGACTGCAGAGCTGTACACAATGCTCCAGGTGGGGTCTCACCAGAACAGAGTAAAGGGGTAGAATCACCTCTCTTGATCTTCTGGCCACACTTCTTTTGATGTAGCTCATGATGTGATCGGCTTTCTGGGCTGCAAGTGCACGTTGTTGTCTTATGTCGAGCTTTTCATCCAGGGTTGCCCACTATCATATCAAAGGCACATTATTGA
Source organism: Zapornia atra (assembly GCA_013400835.1). NCBI lineage: Eukaryota > Metazoa > Chordata > Aves > Gruiformes > Rallidae > Zapornia > Zapornia atra. The sequence goes on along the minus strand of VZTU01005521.1, from coordinate 21,144 downwards.
CAAACGTGTGAGTCACTGGTGGTGCATGTTGAAAATGTTTTCACTCAAAAGTCTGGAGATGTCCTTTCACAGCAAGATGGCCTGGGGTGGAATGTCTCTACAGTAAGTGAGGACTTACTAAGTTTCTGAGATGGTCACCTACCTGAGAGTGCTAATATAACCCTGAGATATTTTATCTAGTCATCTGAAAGAGGCATTTGCATCAGGGTGGCACTTCTGAAGATGGCTTTTCTCACCTCTGGCAGTGTTGTAACCAGTTCAGAGGGCAGGCGGGGAAAGCAGGGGACAAGTTCTGAACCAGAAGTTTAGCTATTGGACAACAAAAGGTGAGGACCTGTGTGTGTGTGCATGTGTGAGAGGGCAAGGGTGGATATGTCTGTGTCATGTATATGGTCTGGTTCTTCACCATGGTACTGCTTCTCTCACAGTGAAGGAACAGGTCCAAGTCTAAATTTCTGGCATTGAAACTGCTGTCCAGAAAGGTGAAGTGGGGACATAGCTATCAACTGTTTTATGGGAGCTACTGTGCACTGGATGGAAACCAGTGTCAGCAACTTTGAAACATCAACAGTAGCAGTCCAGAAAGTAAGATGGATCTGCTGCTGGTGATGATGCATGTATTCTGCAGTTTCAGAAGCATTTGAATTCTATAACTTTCTGACTCTTTATGCACAGCATTACAGCTAATTGCTTGGCTGATGCAGTTAATATTGATACAGGGAAAAATGTACAGTAGAAGAAATGTTTTTTTCAGGTACTGGATCACCAGTTTGGACAACAGTCTTGTCATTCACAGATGTACTGACTGCTTCCAGTTCCTACAGCTGATGGGAAGAGGCAAATTATGACTTTTGGTACTCCTAAGACACAGTCCCACGATAACAGTTTTTGTTTTAAAGATGTAGCTATGACAAGCTACTTATTGCCTGTTGAAAATCTCCAGAGCTGTGTAGTTACAGTAAAATAGATGGAACAGCTGTAATGACCGCCTTAATATGCATAAATTCACAATCCACTTTGAGCAACTAAGAACAGTTTCCCCTTTACATCTTCTTGGGATGACTAACATAGGTGCTCAGAGTCAATGATCTATGTTACCAACAGATATGACAGCGGAGGGAAACCCGTAAGCATTGCCAGGTCATACACCTTAACATTGTGTTTCCTTTAATAGTTACAAAGAGCTCACACACCAAAGGACAGAAATGAAAGCTTGAGAAAGCTAAATATAAATATGTTAAAGCATAAACTATTTATGCTACCAAAGTAAGAACATAATTAAGGTGACATTACCTTTCTTCCAGCCAGGAGGCATCTTCGTGTAAAAGGTAAACAGAAAGTCAGGTGAATTTATCCACGGACAAAACTAACATGATCACTCATCGATATTTGCAAAAGGTTTCCAGAGACTGTTTATTCTGCTGCTATGCTTATAGCCATGTGAGGAAATTGTTAACAATGTTGCAATAAAAAAAATTTCATACAGATACAATATTTATTTGTCAATGGCTATGAAGATCATTTTACATTCTTTTTTTTATTATTTCTGGAAGAGTGTTTTTCTTATGCTGTATTTTATTGAAGCCTCTGTTATTAATTGAAGACAATATATTTGAAATTGTTATTAAATCTAATTTTATTGCTATGAAGAACCTACTTGCACTGAACTTTGAGAAATCCTATAGTAAATGGAAATAAGTGGACTTTTGTAATGTTCTCTCTCTAAGTAATTTTCCTATTAAAAAACAAATACTCTTTTCTTATAATTTATTAGTAATGATGCAACGTTGCATAAAATTCTGAAAAAGTTGAACTTTGGTAACTGTAAGCACTTACAGAACGGAGTTGCTCCTGGTTACATGGCTCTGCTTGTAAAGTTCTTAGTAATGGATTGCTGGATTTGTATGGGTTATTTGATACTGTCCCACATTACACCCTTACCTCTAAATTGGAAAGATATAGGTCTGACAGATGGAACACTCAGTGGATAAGGAATTGTCTGGATGGTCACACTCAAAGAGTTCTGGTCAATGACTTGATGTACAAGTGGAGACTAGAGATGAATGGTGTTCTTCAGCAGTTGGTATTGTGACAGGAGCTGTTTAACATCTTTGTTGGAGACACAGACAGTGGGATTGAGTGAACTCTCAGCAGGCTTGCAGATGACACAAGGCTGTGTGGTGGGGTCAATGCACTGGAAGAAAAGGATGCCATCCAAGGGGGCCTTGACAAGCCTGGGAGGTGGGCTTAACAAACTACATGAAGATCAACAATGCTAAGTGAAAGACTGTCAGCACAATCAGAGTAGAATTACCATCTGGGCAGAGAATAGATTGAGAGCAGCCCTGAAGAGAAGGGCTTGGAGGTGCAGGTGGATCAGAAGCAAAACATGAGCTGCCAGTGCTTGTTTGTAGCCCAGAAAGCCAACCATATCCTGGACTGCCTCAAAAGCAGTGTGACTAGCAGGTGAAGGGAGGTTATTAATGAGCCAGAAATGTTCTCTCATAGCCAAAAAGTCAAAGGCATCCTGGGGTGTATCAAGAAAAGTGTGGCAAGCAGGATGAGGGACATTATCCACTCAAACTACTCTGCACTGGTGAGGTCAATATTCATCTGGAATATTGTGTGCAGTTCTGGGCTCCCTGGTTCAAGAAGGACAAGTAGCTACTGGAGACAGTACAAACAAGGGCTACAAAGATGATTAGGGGACTAGAACATCTCTCTTACAAAAATATGTTGAGGGACTGTGGACTTTATAACTTATAGAAGACTGAAGGATCAGTCTTATCAATGCTTATAAATACTTGAGGGATGGATGTCCTGTTGTGGCAGGGGGGGTTGAACTAGATGATCTCCAGAGGTCCCTTCCAACCCCAGCCATTCTGTGATTCTGTGATTCTGCCCCTCTGTTCTGGTGAGACCTCACCTGGAGTACTGTGTTCAGCTCTGGGGTCCCCAGTACAGGCAAGACAGCAATCTGTTCGAGCCAGTCCAGAGGAGGGCTACAAAGATGATCAGAGGGCTGGAACACCTCTCCTATGAAGACAGGCTGAAAGAATTGGGCTTGCTCAGCCTGCAGACGAGAAGGCTCTGGGAGGATATTACTGTGCCTTCCCAGTACCTAAAGGGAGCCTACAGGAAATCCAGACAAGGACCTTTTACAAGGGTAGGTAGTGATAGGACAAGGGATAGTGGTTTTAGACTGAAGGAGAAATATATGAGAAAGAAGTTCTTCATAATGATAGGATGGTGAGGCACTAGCATAGGTTGCCTAGAGAGGTTGTGGAAGCTCTCTCCCTTGCAGTGCTGGACCAGTTGGATGGGGCTTGTCTGGTGGAAAGTATTCCTGCCCATGGTGGGGAGTTGGGGGGGAGGGTTGTGGAGCTATATGCTCTTTTAGGTCCCTTCCAACCCAAACCATTCTATTATCAATTCTATGATTCTATGATTTGTGGTCAAAATGGGAGAGTAAAATAAAAAGACTGACTACAGAAATTACATTCTCTCTGCATCAGATGAAAAAGTATTGTATTAAGACGCTGCTTTTAATAAGAAAGAAATTACTGTTTCTTGGTATTATTACATTATTTTGATGAAGGTGGTGAGATACTTCAGAGCCTGGAACTAGACCCAGTTTTTCTACTGTATTTCACCAGTGCTGAGCAGAGGAGAAGGATCCCACCTCTCGACCTACTGGCAACTCTCTTTCTGCTTGAGCCCTTTACCCTTTGCTGCAGAGAGGTATTTCTGGGTCAGGGTCAATCTGTTGTTCACTAGACCCCATGGTCCATCTTTTCTGATCAGCTTTCCAGACAGTCAGCTCCAAAACTGAACTGGATCCTGAGGAAATTTCTCTCTGGGAACAGAACTTTGTATTTCTCCTTGTTGAACACAAAGAGACAAAGAGATTCCTCTCAGAATTATTTTCCAGCTGATGCTTGACCCTCTGAATGGCAGCACAACCTCCTGGTATACCAGATTACATTAGCCAGCTCCCTCTGTATTAATGGGTCCATCTCATCAGATGTCATGGATCTACATATGTCCAATATGTATAAATATTCCTTAATCTGAGTGTCCTCCAATAAAGGAAAGTATTCACTGCTCCAGACTTTCCACTGGTCACAGAAGCCTAGGACTTATGAAGCCAGAGTCCCACCAAAGTCACTTCTCAGTTGGATGAGGGAGAAAATACATACTGAGAGGCTTAGTAGTCGAGATAAGGACAGGGAGAGATCATTCAGCAATTACTGTCATGGGTAAAACAGACTTAACAAGGAGTAAACTTAATTGAGTTTATAAACCCCAAACATCTGTCCTTCTTAAAGATGCTGTATGCATCAATGACATCATCATCTTAGTTATCCCACCATATCTCTATGATCCTACTGAGTTCATAGACATTCAACTGCATAAAGACCTCTTAATACCTTCTTTTTGTTCCTCATGCTATGCACAGGAACTTTAAGGAGGCTGACTTTCATTTAAAGGTACAAGAACTTACCCTAGAATGCTGCTCTATAGGCGCTCCCTTATATATGTACACTCTTGGAGTGGGCCACTTTCAGGCCTGAGGGCAGTTGGTCCAAATAACTTTTTTTTTCTGAAGGTTTCGTGGTTTTTTGTGTGAGGTTTTTTGGGGGTTTTATTGTCTTTTCCTGAAACAGATGGTTTTTTTCCAACTTATTCTGATCATGTCTTTGCAGCCACAGACTTGATGATATAAGAAAAAAATTCTCACATTTCTGACAAAAGTTTACTTCAGGTTACTCAAACTCATCAGTTTACAGACAGTGTTGTAAAGAAATCAATATTTCAATCACTGAGGTTCAATCCACAGCATTTATTTCAAAATCTTGCTTTCTACTTGAATAAAGGAATCTAGTGAAAAAAAAAAACAAAACAAAAAAAACCCCAAACCCAAAACTTAAAAACCCCATGGTCTATTCGCTTTTGATCCATTGCTCTGTATATCAACAGAATTATAAAGACATCTACTTTTCTTTCTTGGATGTTGGACGGTTTAAAATTTTGTCAGAACTGGTGAAATACAAAGTACTAGCATAATGTTCAAGGGATTATATCTCTGTTGAATATGAGCAACTTCTATTATCCACAGATAGTTTACGATAGTGAATATTTCACTAGCCACAGGACTCTGGAAGGAGTTAACACTACCCAGGGATCTGAATAATTCAAAATTTGTGATATCCTTTTGTGAACCTGTAGGGCTTTAGCTAACTGAGGTAGTATATATTAAAACAATGTTTCAACTAACAACTGTCTTTCTCTCTGTTATAATTTCAATTATTTGTGCTGTGCCTATTAAAAAAATCATTTCAAGAATACTTTAAAAAAAAAACAACCTTGTAGATGTTTTACTACACCAAGGGGTGCACGACAGAAAGAGAAAACTGGAGTTCTGAGCTGCATCATTTCTTTCTGCTCTGTTCAATGAAAGAAAAAACCACATTTCCTGCTCATTGACTTTTTCCAAAAACACAGTATAGCAACTGAATGATTACTGGATTTAGTAGAGCTCTAACCATGTGTTGCATGTTCATTTCTATGCAGTGGAAATTGCACAGCAAGTATGATGTTGATTCTATATTGTCAGAAAACCATCCCACATTTAAATGATACATTCAGGGCATCTGTAGCAGAGGGAAGCAAGTTACTTAACTTAAAGACAAGTCATGCTGTATGAAAGAGCAAGGCTAATACTTACAAATCTTTCAAACAATTTCACTAGATTATTTCATTTTTTGATATCCTACTTCATTGCAAGTAAGAAGTAATTGATGCCTACAAGAGATAGTCAGGAAATTCATGCAATTTTACATGCTATTAGAAGTCCAAGTATTGAATATGTGAATTTCAGTGAAGTTCTTGTTCTTCCAAATAACATATCTTAGCCAAATTCAGTCAGGAATGTATTTGCTTGTGGTGTAGAAGAGAACTGAAAAAAAAAGGAAACTGCTACATTGTAACTCATAGGAGCATTTAAGAATTATTTCAGGGGGAAAAAAAAAAAGATTATTGATTTTTGACCTCTTCACTTCAGAAAACAATGTAGAATAAACATTTAGTAATTAAATTAGAAAGAAATATAAATAATGTTTAATTTTCATTTTAAAGTATCCAAATACAGTGAGCAGAAATAAAGAAATAAATTATTGATGTGTGTATCCAGACACTTGCTTAATAATTTCATATCCTTTATATGGGGAGATAGTTTTAAGGGACATTGAAAAGAAAGAGGACACACTGAATGCCTTCTATAAAGAAATGAAATATAATAAATAAGAAGCTGATTTTCATTTAAATCTCCATGAAGCAAACAGATGAAGAAAATACTGGCTTATTGTTGGAGAGAAAGCTTTAAGTTTCCCTGGTTGCTGCATTGTAGAAATTTTTGAAGCTGTGCAAACTGCTGAAGGAACTGAAGCTACTGAGTGTTGAAAGCATCCTTTTTAATAGCAGCTAAATTCTGTTAGGATGGATCATGTGCTTTGATTCTAGCTTCTTATAAAATGCATGGTATTTGAGTTCCTAATACATGGCATTAGTCTCAGGCTTTCAGATGGGAATGACATCCATTCAAAATCAAATTTGTGTTTGTCTGTGATCTGTCCCTCTGAAAAGCCTGTCATTTAAACTTCTTTCTTAGTAAAGATGGAGAATAAAAGCAACTAATATCCAGGTGCTTTATTACACTTGTATCTGAACATTGGCTCATTTGCTATTTTCCTAAAATGTGAGGGAGTATTTATCTACAGCAAAATATGTTAGGTGATCATAAGAGAAATGTGGCAAGTTCCCAGACAATTCCGTAGTGTTGGATCTATTCTGGTTCTTTTCTAAGCAAAGTTTATTTTAAACAATTAAGCTGTTGGGAAAATAAATAACAATTCAAAGGAAAAATGCTGTTCTGCATTTAGAAGTTAATCATAAAATTATAGAATGGTTAGAGTTGGAAGGGACCTCAAAAATCATCTAGTTCCAACCCCCCTGCCATAGGCAGGGAGACCCTCCGCTAGGTCAGGTTGCCCAAAGTCCCATCCAGCTTGGCCTTAAACACTTCAAGGGATGGGTCTTCCACAACCTCTCTTGGCAACCTGTTCCAGTGCCTCACTACCCTCAGAGTAAAGAATTTCTCCATAACATCTAATCTAAACATACCCTCTTTCAATCTAAAGCCATTACCCCTCGTCCTATCACTTGTGATTGTGGCAATCCACATACAGGACCTTTCACTTGACCTTGTTGAACTTCATTCAGTTCACATGGGTCCATCTCTCCAGCCTGTCAGGGTCCCTCTGGATGGCATCCCTTCCCTCCAGCATCTCAACCTGACCTAGTTAAGCTCCTGAAGTATATGTAGACACTTACAGAGTAACAGAGGTGGGATAAAAAATGCCTGAGAAGACCAGAATTTATGTGTGCTGTCAGGTAATAATTATTCAGGAGAACAGTTTCAACAGTGCCCTAAATTTCCGTCATCAAATGGATGGAATTTCTTAAGCCTGTTATCTGAAAACTGTTTTAAAAGATACACAGGATCATTTCCAAATACAAATAGATCTACAGATCAACTGTAGACTTTGCATTCTGTCACAACAAAAGGCTGAACTGTCAGCAGAGATCTTCAGGTTATCTCCTCAAGGTACTTCAATAATCTCACTGATTCCAGTTGGCTTATGGATATATAATTTGTTAGAACTCTACTAAATACTCTTTTGACATTATTTCAAAGAAGGCATTCACACAGTTCAACCCTTAAGATGCATTATCTTTCCAAACTAAGACACACAACAGCTACAGAATAGAACTTCAGTGTTTGTTCAAGTAAAAAAGTAAATTTTAAGACAAGAGGTATAGCTTTCCCATTGTCAAATTTCAAAACAAAACAAAACAAAAAACAGACCACAAAAGAAATAATACTGCATTTAAAAAAAATTCATCTGGAGAAACTTAACCTTGTTGTTTATTGGTAAACAGTTTCATCTTTCTCAATAAATTCAGACAGATATGAACACATTAATTTATGATCAGAAATAGTCTCACTTCAAATACAGTGCTTAGACTGTCCAGAAGATGTTTTACTTTTCTTTCTGATTACATATATTTTTAAAATGCAAAAAATTTGTACATGGAATTCTACTTACTCAAGTTCAAAAGCACAGGATAACGTTCTGGTGTATCTAGCCCTGAACAGTTAAAATATATTCTGTCTAGGTTCACTTAATCACTTAAGAATACTGAAAACAAATAGAATTTTCTGCATAACCTACAGTCCAGAAAATCAGGATAAACCCGTATGATTTCTGGGCAGTTGATTTCTGACCCGTATGATCCAGGGCCGTTTCCTGAAGTATTTGACAGTAATAGAAAAACAAAATATCATTTAAACACTGTTTTTTGGCTGTGTTTTTTTTTAAAGGATCTGTGTTGCTATATACAGTCAGCAGTTTCTCAGTCATTTGACTGCTACTTTATTAATAAACAATTCTCTTCACCTTTAACTGTATAGAAAACTTGTCAAACACTTCAGCATTTTGTTTTTTTGGTTTTTTTTTAATTTGACTTTCATAGGCTTTAACTAATGTTTGAGCTGATACTAATAGCCTGCTTGGGTGTCAATGTTCTCCAAACTATAATTGAGCAATTTGTTTATAGCACATACAAAGTAATTTTGAACCAATCAGGTAGAGCATTCACGACAAGCTATTGAATTGAAGTTATAGATTGCCTTGCATACAGTTACATTGTTTCTTCTGAAAATGAACTTGAGAAGCAAGAATAATGCTCTAAAAATATCCCAAACCCAAAAATATATTCATATACTTGTTTTAAATGCACATACTGTTGAATAATAGTAAAGGTAGTGACAGTGGAAATTACTACACCACTCATTCTGATTCCTAACATGGGTTGGGAAACCAGTGATTCCAACAGTTTTTCAGGACAATGGATGAAATTAGTGAACTAGGCTTAGACTCATAATTATTCATGATAATTTCAGTCCCATTTTACACCGAGTTCCTAAATGCTTGCAGAAGTTTCTGAAAGATACCCTTGGTAGTTAATAAGAATTCTGCAGATTGTTTCAACTATTGCATCTAATCAGGACATTCCTGGAAGTGGTTTTGGTTTCTAAGATTCTTTACAGTTCAATCTATAATGATAATAAAATATGAAGGAATTTTACTGCAGAATCTATTTTTAATCTTTGACATTGTTTGTCTTAACCTATAAAAATATTCTGTCTTCTGTTTGTGAAAGCAGAAATGAAGAAAAGGAAAGGTGGGAAAAGGTGTGTGTGTGTATACAGTATTTTCCCAGAGATGGTGTCTGAGTAGGACATACTATCATGACATTTAGCTTGAACATCTTGAAGAATCAAGCAATCAATCTTCTTCCTTTGAACACTACGAATAATCTATGGATTCTGTTGTCAAGATGAAGACATAATTTTCTCTCTTTTGCCCCTGTAGCTTTGTCTTTGCCACAAAAAAATCCCCAACAAACAAACAAACAAACAAAACCCCAAAACCCACTAGAACCCAATAGTCAAACGAAAACTAAAACTACCTATAACATCATGCTCCAAAGATGTATAATGAAGAATTCTGGACTTAAGTTTCATGACAGAAATGTCTGAAGTTATTCCCTTACAGAAGTAAGATTCACAACTATGGACCATTTCCTGAGATGATGCCTCCCACACTTCTGAATCTCACTGTTGCAGCTGACATTTGCATTATTTATCTATGAATAATTCTATAGCAGAAGCAAGAGTTAAGCAGAGATAGTTCTGCCAATTAGAACAAGTTTCAGTAAAAAAGGGTTAAAAGCAAGGTTCTACAATATTTGGCAATTACAGTTATGGGATTCATTCACAAACTTTTTTTGGTGGAGGTATTCTAAGTTTCATATGCACACAATGTTAAAGATAAACTATGTTCCCATCACAGACTTAACACATTAGATATTGTACTTGGAATTTGATCAGTAAAATAGTTTTTTTCTGATCATGTGATTGTGTTTGTAATTATTGATTGATGGCTGAAACTTTAGAAGAGGAAAACCTCCAAGAATGTCAGTAAAAATATATTCTAACAAGGAATGTGAATCCGTGCAACAGTAGTCATGGATAATTCCGTTCTGTCACAATTTCTTCAGACTTTCAGTGTTCATAGATAGGTCATCAATATAATAGTCATTGCTCAATTAATCATAAATAGTCAAAAATTGAAGAGTATAACATTCAAGTTCATTACCATCTAGAAATGTCTCATTGTCTGAAAAATTCTCATGAAGGGTTACTATAGGCTGTGGTTTAACCCTTTGCATTGTTGAGAACCTGACACTGAAGCAATATGCTTATCATTTACTGTATTTTGATTCTCAAAGTGCCTCTCATGTCAATCAAACAAAAAATAATTCCTAGTTGCTTAAAAGATGCTTTAATAACAAAAAGAAAAGTTAAAAGTACTTGTCATTGTTTTGCTCCAGCTGAGAGCCAAGTACCAGGCAGGTGCTCTCTCTTAAGGGGGGAAGGGAAGGGAAGGGAAGGGAAGGGAAGGGAAGGGAAGGGAGCATGATGAGCATGATGTCACTGGTATGGAATACCCTCTTAGGCCAGTTTGGGTCACCTGTCCTGGCTGTGTCCCCTTTCAGATTTCTGGGTGCCCCCCTCCTTCTCCTTAGCAGGGCATCTTGAAACGTTTAAAAGTCCTTGACTACTTGGTAACAACTAAAAACATCAGCATGTTATCAGAACTGATCTCATTCTAATTCCCAAACATGGCATTACACCAGCTGTTAGAAAGAAAATTAACCCTGTTGTAGCCGAAACCAGGACATACTTAAAGGCTAGACCTAAATAAAAATGCAGCTCTGAAAACAAACCAAAGAAAATGTCTAAGCATCAGTGGGACCTGCAGTTTCTCAAAGGCTGACACTCAGGTTGTATAAATTACAATAAGTGTCTTCAGTCTCTTTTAGAATGGATACGACTGCACTCAACGATAAGTCAGGAGCCTCAATAAGACTTCAGAAGTGACATACTGTTAAGGATTGGTCTGTGCTCCTGGCAAGACCTCTGCAGATTAAAGAAACTTATTAGGATGAAGTTTTGGCTCCCTGACAGGTCTAGACCAAAAGGATGTTGTAAGAACATGGCATAGTCACTGAATCATGCTTTTTTCAAAAAAACCAGTAATCTAATTTTTCTAATATAGTCAACAGCTTACATTTTATATAATGATGTCTACACAATAGGTGTCTAGAGCACTTCCTTTCACCATTTGTTGACTCGGTGCAACTGCTTTATTGTGATTTGTTCCTTCACTGAATATAATCTAACCACCACATTGATGAAAACATTAAACATTCAAACTCTTTATCAACCTCTTAGGTCTTTGTGGAGTATAATAGCAAATAACTACTTCAACATGACAGTAGATCAGAAGTGACTGGTCTTAATGCTTGTTCTTCTTTGTGTGGCCTAACAACAAAAGGATTACCAGAAAAGTTATGTATATGCATGATATTAGATACATTCTCAAACTACTTCAAAGTGAGACAGAAAAATGTGATTCATTCTGTCAGCTCTGGAGGAGACAGGATATACAAGTACATGAATATTTACTTCAAAATCCTTGACCTTATAGGCCAAAAGTAGTGTGTTGGTTATAGTCATTACACGGTGCTACTACACACAGAATACCTGTGAGGGTATAACCTCACAATGCTCCAGTGTACTCTAGATCTAAAGCCAAGTTAGCACTCAGTGGGAAGTTTTCCTGGAACCAATTGTACCTATTCAAGTGGTCAGCAATTTAGTGCTAACCAAAAGTGACTATAACAGCCAGCTCCTGAGAGAAGGTTAGTATTTTCCTGCCAAGATAAACTGAATTTTGCCTACTAACCTGAGGAAAGTGCTAAAGGCATTTGCATTATAATATATTGTAATAAAACATGGTGCTGCAAAAACAGATGGTGCTACCCTTATAAGTCTCTTAACCCTTATAAAATAAACTATCTTGGAAGATATACTGCTGAGGTGTCTTCCCCTGAGCAAGGTAGTGTGGGAACAAAGCTATATGAATAAGAGCTAGGATGCAGGAACACAGCCAGAAATGTGTGCACAATTGACTCATTTCCATGATGAAAAATCTAATAATCTGTTGTCTCTTATAAAAAGTCCCTGGGTTCACTGCCCATCTGTTTTACTTTTGTGCACTTAACGATAAGGCAATTGTCCTATTCGGTCTTACAGCTGCTGTTGGGGTGATATTCAGACGTTTTTGAAACCCATCATGTTATTCAGTAATGGTAGAACTTCAATGGTGGTTTGAGTCTGCTGCAAGGGAAGCCCACTAGTGATCAGAGCCTGACTACTCATTGCCACAAAGACCACTGAAAGCAAAGGAATTTTCAGGATCCAGGGCTCCAGTTTGAAAATAACAGCCAGCTGCCTCTGTGCAGCAAATCTGATGAATCAACCTTATCACAAAAGCACAGGGAACTGCATAGCACAGGCCTGGCCTCATACTGCGCAGAGCCATAAAGCCACCTTACTTGCCTCCCAGGGAAAGTCAGTACTGCAGGCAGAGTTATTTGCTAACTTTATAGTGTAACTGTATAGCCCTGTAATATCATATTGCCATCGCTGGTAACAGGCCATAAGCTCTGTACTGAGTTTGCACAGCCTCAGGGATGACACTTGTCAAGTCTGTTCTGTCAAAACTGGCTTTGACCTGCCTGAAGATTTCTTCCACTTGATTTATCTGGAACATCAATTTATCTCATAGACCAAATATTTATGGCTAATTTATTTTACTTTTGTTGTCTTTGTATGGTGAAAATATAATTTTGTATTGAGAGAGAACTTACTACTTATTTTTTATGGAATGAGAGGTTTATGACTCTAACATAATGATGTAGAGCAGAGGAATAGTGGCCTGGTACAATAATGTCCTTGAGAGGTGGGAGCTCAGGATGTGTTGGGAGAGTAGTACAGGAATGGAACCATAAAAAATGGGGCACAGGCTGGCATTGGTGACTTCACAACTACAAAAAAAAGCTCAGTAATGAACAGTTACAGAAGCACAGACCTGGAGCAAAACTGGTTTTGTCAGTAAAAAGAGAACAAAGACATGCTCTTTTATATGACATACATAAAGGGCATCATATATAGTAGGTTTTCAAACAAGTAGCTGTAAATCATTAAAAAACCCCCAAACAAACAAACAGAAAAACCCAGAAGTGTAAAAGCTAACAACCACACAAGTGAAACCGAGAGCTAGGAAGAAGAAATCATGAACATGAGCATGACATTCCTCACAGCAAAGGACTACAACTGCTGATGACTCATCATAGCATCACCGCATCATCACTACCATTATGAAACCACCAAGCAGCAGGGAGAGGGTGAGTGTGATGCCAGGACTAGGAGTAGAAAGTAAGGAGTGTGTGAACAACAACTTGAACTTTTTCTGTAATAATCATATCTAGACTAAAAATGTTATATTAATTAGACTTCTGTGACCTCAACAATAAATTCCCACCTTTATTTGTATGATGCATTTCCTTTTTGCCCATTCACAAGATTTTGAGTGTAACAAGAGGACATAAGAAAACCATCTGTTCAGATTGAGTATGATCTACCTTAGAGGGCTCAAAGTATTCAATAAAAATCTTGTGGATTAAATAATAATAATGTTATTAACCTTTAACAGAGGTGATATTACTGATCGGATAATAGAAAGATAAAGCTGTGTTAGTAATTACCATAGTATATTTCCCATGAAATAAAATTTAATAAAACATGGGTCCCAACCCTACTCACGGTGTTTTGTAATAATTAAGTTGCCACCAGACTTATTGCTTTTAATGATATTTTATGAACTTTAATATCTATTTGGAAATTGAATATTTTCTTCTCTCTAGAAATAAAAGTAAAATTACTTGTTTTTCTGTTTTAAGCCTTATAATGTACTTAATGAAGTTTAAAATCGAAGAGATTTGTTTAAAATAAATTGCATAAATTAATAAAAAATCCACATTGCAATATATGTAGGATCTTGTGCATTTTAAAATATTTCTTTTCTACATAATGAAGTACATGTACAGAATGTGGAAACCTTGTGCTGAAACAAATATTACATGTGCCCATAAATTAATGTGTCCCCTTAGGAAAATGAAATTTCACAATGTAATTACCCCATTTCTTCACTGAAGACATAAAGGAATTTATGGAACTAATTACCCTGATAATGGAGAGGGATTTTTTTTTTCCCTCTTTCATTGCAATCCCACCTAGAAGCACAATATAGGAAGATGTAATTCTTTGAAGTCCACAGCGGCTCTGCTGTTATTTATTTATTAGAAGAGACTGAGTCATTTTAATAGTTTTGTGCGGGTATTAAACATAAACTTCCCGTATATCAATAAATATAACCTTCCAATATAATACTGAACATGCTGGAATGGCATTCTCCTATGCTTAAAGTTTTCTTCTGCTACTTTACTTGGTAAAAGTATTATTAAATTAAAAAAATGCAAATTGGAAATATATTAATTTTCTAGAAGCAATATGCATTCTTTCATACTTTAGAGTGTATATTATATGGCTAACAAGACAGAGAGATAATTGTAAATTTAAGCACTGTCATGCCCAAGAAATCTTGTCAACTAAAATAAGCAAAACAAATAAAGAATAATAAAAGATTAAAGAAAAGCATTACAGTTTAGAAGTGTTATCCTTCTGAAAATTTCCCAAGCCAATATTTGGGGCGGGGTGTCTCTTTGTGAGTGATTTTTTTTTTGCTTTCAATAAATGCAGTTTACAAACCATAGAGAGAATAGAAGAGTTAATAAAATAACCCATGTCAATTGGGAGGAAAAAAAAAACAAAAAACCTCTGAAGTGAAGCCTTAAAATTATCACCAACCAGCAAGCTTAAGAAATTCAGTATTGATGAAGCTTATGAATAATTTAAGCGGTGTTTGAAATATCAGTGGGTAAATAATCATAACCTTGGAGAGCATCCATATGCAACAGGACACAGAAGATCTTGTCAATGTCCAAGATCTTGTTGCAAAATGTAGTATTTACTGATTTTGCCTGGTTTTGTTTTTTTTTCTAGTATTGATATAGTGGTGTGATTTGGATTTAGTATGACAATACTATTGATAGCACACTGATGTTTTCAGTTGTGGCTAGGTAGTTGTAGTGTCTACTAAGACAAGGACTTTTCAGCTTCTCATGCCCTGCCAGGTGCACCCGCAGCTGGGACCTCCCAGCCAGGGCAGCTGACCCAGCCTGGCCAAAGGGATATTCCCTAACATATAATGCCATGCTCTGTATGTAACTGGGGAAGCTAGCCGGGAAGCAGATTTGTTACTCAGGGCATCATTTATTTTCCTTTTGCATGTGGTGAGCAATTGCATTTGTGCATCACTTGCATTGTTATTATTGATGTTGTTATTGTTATTTTTCTCTTCTTTTGTTATCCTATTAAACTGCATTTATCTCAGCCCATGAGTTCTTTTTCCATTCTCCTCCCCATCTCACTGAGGGTGGGGGAGGGGTAAGTGATTGGCTCTGTGGCACTCAGTTACTGGCTGGGGTTAAACCATGACAGCTGTACAAACTGTTGTGTTGGCGTTGATATCAGTCTGGGCCAGGACTATTGTGTTATTGTGTGGTGCTCAAAATTAATATCTCTTTAGTGCCAATAACAAAACAGTTGGCTACAGGTTTACATGTATAATATATGTAATTACAGCACACTGCCTTCATAGTTATACTAAGTGATGTAGCTGAGTCTAAAGGTGAACACAGGGTCTAAGAAGTGTTTCACAATTTCTTAATCCTTTATACAGACCTGTAAGAGGAGAACATCCTGTCACCTTAGGAAAAAGAATTAAAAAGATAAAAAGAAATCTATATATAGAATGTCAGTATTATTCTTGTCATCCTTGCCCTACCCATTCTATAACACCTGGTAGTATTATAAATAAATAGAATTAAAATTTCTACATCATTGAATGCTATTTGTCAAAGGTAACAAGAAGAAGAAGAAAAAAACATTCATTCCTTTGTGACACCATGATTCACTTATCATATCTCTACTCACTCTACCTACACTGACAACCCATGAAAACTAAAAATAGATGAAACTTTACAATGATTTCAGCTTGTGAGATAAAGGCCACACTCATGCTAATCCAGATGCAAAGTCATTGATATTAATAGAACGCTTCTGGAAGAAAACTAGTAAGGTAGATTTTGTTAATTATGGCGATATTTTAAAAAAATGTTAATCTTCCTTCCTCTAACAGTCGGGTTCTCTAAGATGTGAAAAAAGAAGTCCAAATTAATGAGATTTTTCTTTTTCAGTAGATGCTTGTATGTATTGTTGGTGTGCATATGCATTTAGGAACAATTCTGATTTTTTTATATAAATAGACAGATTTTCACAGACTCTAACAGTTTTGGGTTTTTTGGTTGGTTGGTTGGTTTTGGTTTTGGTGTTGGTTTTGTTTAATAATTTAGGACTCAGTTATTCAGGCAAAACACCAAGGACTTTCAGAGTTACATGGTTTCATCCTGAAGACTAATCTGTGCATTCTATTCTTTTACGATCCAATATAACGGATTCCATCAGCTGTAGTTTCAGGTGCAATATAGCTTTTAATGCATATACCTCTGTAAGATGCGTAAGGTGAAAATATATTTCAGTAGGATGAATATGAATGTGACAGGTGGCTTCATGATTTGATTTGGTCACAGTTCATGAAGATTGCCTTAGCGAAGGATGAATGGATTTGTACAAGCTGATAAAGAATAAGCATGAGATGCAATGCAGACCTTTAAAATGGTAGAAAAGTTTATTAGTTTATTTAGTAAGGGGCTGTTCTGGTGATGACTGAAAGCACAAAGAAGCATATGTACGCTGTTGGTACAGCTGAATGCCCAGCCACATCCTACCTACCCTTACTAAGGCGTGTCTCAGCTGTATTGCAGCTTCCTTCGTGTTTATGCTATTCCTTGGTTTCCAAAGAAAGAAAATTAAGTCATAGACAAGGCAGAAGTCATGGTGCCGCCGAATAGCATCAAAATGTCATGATTATTAAGTGAGGCTCCAGTCAAATTTCAGAAGAAAAGCATAAAAATAATCAGAGTGAACATAGAAGAAAATGCTTATGGATGGGACTTTTCACCAATTATGAATTTATTAAAAAAATATAAAATTATGCATTTCTTTTTGCTTTTACTATTGTGTCCTGGCTTTTTATTCCAGATTTTTTTTCCTAAATTTTATTGTTTTCCCATCTTTATTGTTTCTTGTTTCCACAACTAGATAACCTTCTAATATCTTGATTTTTGTCTGCCTGTGATTATTTTCAATGTTTTATTTAACTTTGTATTTTGATTGCATGTTGAAATGCAGTTGGACACATTTGCCAAATCCATGCTGAGAGACATTAACATTAATAATCATAAAAGAAAAAAAAGTTAGATTTGTATCTGAATTTTCTACTAAGACTATTCATCAGCACTTGTAAACAGTAGCATCACACTTAGAATATATTGTTTTTAGGATAAAGGTATGTCAATTCGTATATGTGCAAGTAAAAAAGATTAGCAGATATGCAGATATACAGCATATTTTTTCTGAAAGTGGTGAAACTTTATTTTTACTCTCATTTACATATTATATTTACCTTTGAGCAAAA
>VZTU01005520.1:40144-72549 GCA_013400835.1 Zapornia atra | reverse complement strand
TTCTGTGATTCTGTGATGTGACCATATCTCCAGAATGAAAGAGTTGGGAGAGTTCTGTCAAGCTCAGGTCTACCCCAAGAACAGCGAGATTGGGGCAGACCTGTGACGGAGCTGGTTGTGCAGTAGTTCTGTTAGGCCTGCTGGGAAAGGGAATTGGGAAACCCAAGACCACACTTTCTCACATGTGTGGAAGCAGGTGTGTTTGAAGGATGCAAACTGCTGAAAGAATAGTCTATTTTTATGCTGGTGATGATTGGGTCTGTTGTTTGGGTAGAGCTGTATTTAAGACTGAGCAGTTGGTGGTGGTAGCAGCTTTGAGTGTTACACACTTGCCCATAGGCACTGAAAAGCAGCTTTCTGAGCAGAAAAACTGCTTTCAGGAGTGTTTTTGTATGCTTCAGCCAATAATGCATAGGGGGGCAAAAACTAAAGGAAAAAAAGCTTGTGTGTTAGAAATGGAAAATAGAAATTAACAGTAATTTGAGAGGGTGGCCACTGTGGAGGATAGACTTGACCAAACTGAATGAATTCTGATAGCTCTGTGTCTGGTTTCTGCTACCATCTCTCTGTCCCTCTCTCCCTCCTCATTTTCTAAACAAATGCTAGAAGGTGAGAAACTGGCTGATTCCTCCTGATTCTAGCATATTTCCCAGCCAAGCAAGAAATAATGTGGCTATTTATCTTAACAGTGAGGTGGTGACTGCAAATGCATGTTGTTCAACCAGGTATTTTTTCTTTAATGCTTTTGTTTACATCTATAATCCTCACATGTTTTAGTTCAGTTTTTAAAACCTTCACAGCACGCTCTGGTGATGCAGTTGGGCAAGTGTATTAAAAATCCCTTCTCATTCACTTTCTAGGATGGTTGTTTGTGTGGAAAAGTTAGTGTTAGCAAGTATTTAGGTATTTTTAGTAGCCTAATCGGATCAGCACGTGTCCTTTTGAAACAGTGTGTGTGGTGAAGCAGCTGTCTGCCTCTGAGCATTGGAAATGGGGGCGGAGGCTGAACCACTCTTGGCAGAACAGCTGCATCCATTGACCACAGTTGGAAGCACTGCAGTTAAAGTTAAGAGGAAAGGTTCCTAGAGAAAGTATCCTGAATTGATGGGGTTATGTAGAATAATACTAAGAAGTGAATACTTCCTTACGTGCTCTAGTGCTTCTTGGGAAAAATCAAAGACTTCCAGGAATCAGTGTAGTTTTGGTAACGTGTCACTGTGGCCTTAGGGCAGCAGGGCTTGAAGAGGGGCCTGCTGCACATAGAATCATAGAATGGTCTGGGTTGGAAGGGACCCCAAGGATCATAGAGCTCCAACCCCCCTGCCACAGGAAGGGCCACCAACCTCCAGGCCTGGATCTACACAAGGTTGCCCAGGGCCCCATCCAACCTGGCCTTGAACACTGCCAGGGACGGGGCATCCACTACTTCTCTGGGCAGCCTGTTCCAGCACCTCACCACTCTCTCTGTAAAAAACATACAGCTCCTGATCTTTAACAAGAATAAAACACTGCATGAAACAACAACTGGGCTGAAACAAAGAAATGGTTTGTTGTTGTCCTGGAATAATGGGCTACTGTACTTCTCTACTTGTGACTCAAATTCCTCATCAAGAGTACAGTTGCTTCCAAGCTGCTGGGAAGTAATACAGATTGAAAATAAACAAATGGTTGCAGGCCAGTTTACTTGTTGAAAGATGGCAAATATTCACTGGAATGTGTTTATTAACCCAAATCCTCCCTAAACTGGTGCTTTGGAAGATAAAAGTATGATTGATGTTGTTTCTTCTGATAAAAGTAACACTTTGGCATCTGTGGCCCCAGAACACCTTTGTAGTTTCTGTTACTTAAGTAGCTCCTCTTCTACAAGTTATTCTTGTTCCTGTGTGCTCATCTCTCCTTTTCTTACCCTCCTGCTGTCGCTGTTCATGCCAGGAAGTGGAATACAAAACTAAGCTACAAGTAATCCTGCAAATAAATGCTTTTTGCTGGTGGCTGTGGTTTTGCTTTTGTTTTTTTAAACACCTATCAAACTGTGACACCTTGTGTGCTGAATTACATGTTTAGAAGAGGTGGAAAATGTAGTTTTACCTATTACCAGCTGGTGTACCAATAGGTAATTAAACTTATCATGAGGGGTAAGCATATTTTAGAATGTTCATTGATCAAGCCTAATGTCAGGGAGAAGCAATGGTTCTCTGTGATGTGAGATCTTGCATATTATGAGAGAAAATATAGAATAATCATATTAAATATGATACTATGACATTTAACATTGTGTAATAACATGCTCCTTGCATATGCATGAACATGTGACATGAAAGTGAGGCTGTTCAGTGGTTGCACAATTAGATGATGCAATCAAGCCAGCCTGTGGACTTGCCATCACTTTCAGTCCCTTCTGCTCCCTTGGAGCAGCTCACCATGCAGCTGTGTTACTGCAAGAGCTATGTGCTTGCTGGCTTGGAAGGATTTGGGGTACGTTAGGGTTTTGGCATGTTAGCAAGGTGAATCAGCTGGAGGGAACTGTCTGCAGATTATTTTCCAAAATAAAAAAAACCCCAAAACCCAACATCCCCACCCCACAACTTGAAAATAATCTTTCAGAGGTCAAGTAATGGAAGCAAAGCTACAATCAGACCAGAGACAGTCATCTGTGGTGTTTTGCAACACACGTGTGCTGTATCTTGCAGGTGAGGATGAACAATCTACTGAGATGGCTGCAAGGTGGGAAGATGAGAAGGTGACTGAAGCTGCCTCAGATGGTTTTGTTGCTATTAAAATCGACACCAAAAGGTTTGATCCTATTCTAGTTCTTTCTCTTATACAATCTTCCACTGATGATGATGAGAGTAAGAGGCTTTTGAAGTCCTTGCCCTGGTTTGGTGGTAGTCTAAATATAAGATTCCAGAGCATAAGTGAATTCAGTGCTCCTGAAACCATCAGAGCTTGAGAGAATTCTAAATTTCAAAATTCACTGTTGTTTTCTGCAGGATACTCATGTATTTAGGGCTGTATTTCAGTACCAGTAGAGGAATGCTTGAGGTTGTCCTTTTTCAACAAGAAGAGACACAAACGTTACATAAAAAAGCTGGAATGAAAATGCCAGTACTCTTGAGGCAATTCTTGATTTACCAAGTTACATAATGAATTTTAAAACTCTCTTGAATTCAGAAAGATAAAAATCTGTGAAGCCCCAGGGAAAATACCCTTGTCTCTATTGTGGTACACAGAATAGAGCAGCATTGAAGCTCCTGGGTAAAATGCTTAGCTGGTTTTATCTGTGTTCCAGTCTGTGTGCAGAAAGTGCATTGGTGTTTCCCAAGATAGTATTCTTTTTTGAAATCATTTAATTACTGTATTATTTGCACTCAATAGACTAGATGTCTTCCCTGAATTGTTTCTTAGCACATTTGTTTTCCCTAATCCTTTTTCTGGTCAACTGTGCTAAGGAGGGATTGTCACCATGTCAGCACGTAGGCAAAATGTTAATGAGAAGATGCAATGCAGATTGGCTTTCAGGGTTCTCTCAAGGATTGAAATAGTTTTGTGTGTGATAGTAGGGCAGTTATTTTTATGATGAAAGACTTCATCTAAGGTGCTTGCAAGGTGATTGCTCCTCCTAAATCAATCTTTTCTTTTAAAACAGTGAAGCATGCCTGCAGTTCTCTCAGATTTGTATCCTTTGAGATTGGTTTAGATGCTACATCATGTTTGCAGGTAACTTTACAAGTTAATACTGTTCTTAAGACAAATGTTTAAAGCAGCATGAGTTAAAATACTGCTTATGGCACAAACATACAATAAACTGTGTAGTTAAAAGATACCATCTGTGTATTCAACTTGCTGTTACTTCTCAAGATGGTGAAGTTGGGTGGGTTTTTAATGTACTTCTCCCAATAAAAAATTAGCCAAAGCTCAATGTAAACAGAATAACCCATTGGTATTGCTAATCAGTGTTAGGAAACAAACAAGAAATGCTTAAAATTCATAGAATCATAGAATGGTCTGGGTTGGAAGGAACCCCAAGGATCATAGAGCTCCAACCCCCCTGCCACAGGCAGGGCCACCAGCCTCCAGGCCTGGATCTACACAAGGTTGCCCAGGGCCCCATCCAACCTGGCCTTGAAACCTTCCAGGGACGGGGCATCCACTACTCTGGGCAGCCTGTTCCAGCACCTCACCACTCTCTCTGTAAAAAACATCCCCCTAATATCTAATCTAAACCTTCCTTCCTTAAATTATTAGCTGGAGTTCAGCTATGGAGAAGAGGAACAAGTAATGGATTGGGTTCTATCAGATACACAGGTGTGAAGTTAGGCAAATACCTCTATGTTAAGTAGGTCACTGTTTATAGCTCAGGAATTCCGTCTGATGCAGAGAAAGGGAATTCAGTACCTTAACTTGGATTTTTCTTACTGCTGTAAAGAGTTTGTTAAAATCTATATAAGATGATGTGTCACACTAAAACCAAATCTTGCAAGTTGAAGCATGTTGTTGGATATCTGTGTTGGAGAAAAATATTTTGGCTTAAACCATTTTAAAGAAAAGAAAATATTAATGAGCTGTGTATATTTTCCAGCCATTTTTCTTAATGTCTTTTCTTCTTCCTCCCTTGGGAGTGAGTCCTGGCAACCAGGTGGAGATAAGAGTATTGGGCTGGAAGGTTCTGTAGGAAGGACTTGCACTTTTGCTTTTAAAGTTGCTTTACACCCTTTTGTCACCTGTTGCCCTTAACTGTTGCTGTGCAGATCCTGTAGTGTGCGTTCCATCGAGTTTTTTTATAGGAGACAATGGAATCCCTTTGGAAGTAATTGCTGGCAGTGTTTCTGTTGAAGAGCTTGTTACCAGAATCCATAAGGTTAAGCAGGTAATGCTTGCTGCCAGACTGGGTCTTTCTGATGGAGTTGGGTGTGTTCACATGCTCCAGAGATGTCCCTGGCCCTTGAGGAATTAATTCCTTGGGGAATTAAGAGTTATTGGTTCTGGATCCTTCCAACAAGAAAATCTGCAAACTTAACTTTGGTACACAAATTGAACAGGTTGGAAAGCACTATGCAAAGTGCTAATTAGTATTTTTGCTTCACAGATTGATTTAGATCATCTGTGTGATACCTACAGTATTGAAGAAATACATCAAGAACTCTAAAATGACCAATTACTCTGCCAATAAAGTTCATATGTAATATTGTCTTGTAATGTGGATGTATAAAATTATGCTGTGGAACATAATATAGTTTTATCACTTCAACTTCAAGTGTTAAGACTAAAATTAGGAAAAATATGAAATATGATTGCACCACACTCACCAATATGTGATCATTTTAGGTTTGTATTTTAAGTAGGACTGATTCTGCAAAAATACTTTAGTCTTGACCTTTGAACCTGTGGGAAATATTTGACATTTCATAGTCTTGGGGTTTTTTCCCCCATTTTCTTAGATGCACAGAGTAAAAGGGCAGCCTTTGGAAAATGGAAGTCAGCCATCTGCTCCCTGTCCCTCCTCTCAATCTGATGGTGCTCCAGAAAATATGCAATCCAGAGCAGGAGAGTTTCAAGACTCTCCTGAGTCTGTAACTCCTGAGACAATAAGACCCTCTGCTGGTAATGTATTTTTACACAAATGCTAGTTAATTTGCTGTTGAAATAGTTTTCCTTTTCTTGTTATGTGATGGTACATAAATTACAATATATTGAGTGGACTTGTTGAGGAAAAACTTGGGTATTGCAGAATCCTTCTTGCAAGTGTAGAAGGAAGAATAGCTTCTCATTCTGCTCACTTCTAATGAGAGAGAAACCTGTGGTTTATTATATGATAAAAATTGTATGTGCTTTCTTGAAACAGGATTCAATTAAAATGGCTTCTCTGGTTTAGTAACCTGAAGCCAAATTGTTGTGAGGCAGGGGAAAGTCTAAATAGCAGAACCTCTTGTCTCCTTAAGATGCTGTCATTGCTGTGAATTATGGCTAACAATGAACCTCACTTTTATTATAAGAAATGCACCTTTGTTTTTCTCCTATCCATTACTATCTTGTAAATCACTCAAAGATGGAGCAAACTTGGGTCAAGCAAGCCAGGAAGCAACTAATTCTTTAGATGAACAAGTGAGTGATGCTCAGCCTGTGAATGATCTCACACTCAAAGTAGAAAGGTGAGTCATCTTTAGCAGACTTTCTAACTTACTGTATTTGGTTCAGGAAGCAGTTTTGTTGTGGGTTTTGGTTGAGTGTTTTGGGGTTGTTTTTTTTTTTAACAAACAGGCTTAATTACAGGATTTTGTGGCTTGCTCTGTTATCTGCTAAACATTTACATGGTCTTATTTTTGTTCAGAGCCTGTGACACTACTAGTGTTGATACAAGAACAGCTATAAAATCAATCTCATTTTTAATGTACTCTAAAAGAAAGAAGTAATTTGGAAAGTTCACCTTTGATATAACCTGGATACAGAGAATGTATGTTTTTTTACAAATTTTTCAATGAGTTGTAACACTGAACTGACAGCTCTTGAAACTGGGGTGAAAGAAGAGTGCTGGCCTAGGTTTTGTGGAGATGCCATCTTACTTCCTTTTCTTCCTGCCTGTTTGTTGACTGTTTGTAGTCTGGGCATATTGAAAAAGCCAGAGGAATCCTATTCTGAGACTCCTGTTTTGCCCAGTGACCAACAGTGAAGCCCAATGAGTTCTTGGATTTTAAAGCATATTACAGCAACCAGAAGCATCTGGTTCAGTACATTAAACAGAAGTGAACAAAATGGTGCATTCATTAAATCAATGGATAAAAAGTACAGGATTTGAGTATAAAATTGTGGGAGTTTAGTTTTAGTGTTTGTAAGACTGATGCTGTTTTTAATAGCCTACCTAAAACCAGGAACATGTAGTTAGCAGTAAAAAGAATCCTATTTACTAAAATATATTGTAAAACTTTTTCACATTTCAGACTTTTTTGAAATATGTTGGGCAATAAGCATAATTTTTCCTTGCTACTGGTATAATAAATTATTCACTGTTTTTTCTTAAATACTGAAGTTCTCTATTAGAACATGCATTAATCTGAAATTATACCACACTTGCATGTAACTACAGCATTCCTTTCAGGGATAAACATGCAAAGCCCTGTGATAATTACCACTTTCTGGTTTAGAAAGCAAACCAGTTACCTTACAAACAAAATTTTTTCTGATTACCTGACTTCTGATGTTGTTTAGACCTGCCTGCCCTTCCCCCAGACTTAAAATATGTTATAAGTTGCTATGGTTATTTTTAGCTCAGTCCTTATTATCAGGCCCCTTTCTGGATAGATGAGACAGGTGCATGTGCATCTGTGTCAGTGGTAGTTAATATTTGCTTTCTGGTTTAAAAAGTGATGTGCAGAAGAAACCAGATGACTTGAAGAACTAAGAGAAGACTGAGATTCAGTGTTTCTGTTACTGCAGATGATAAATAGTATTCACTTATTTTATGTCTTACAAGTTGGTTCAACAATAAGATGTCAGATTCCTCACTTACTGAGCAGAAAAGGATGGAGGGAATGTTAGAATTCCATTAAAAGTTGGAAATTCAGTGGTGATTCACTACCTTGTCTTTTTGTGGGTGGTACATCTGCATGTGAATGTTATGCTGGGTGTTAGCACTGTGTTACAGTTCACTTGTTTTGTTCTTCTGCAACTGGTTGCAAATGTTTCATTAAGCTTTTTGAATGTTAATAGCAGGTGCTGCAATTTTAAAGACTTTTTCACTCTTAATTTAGAATAACAAAAAAGCTGGAGGAAAGAAGAGAAGAGAAAAGGAAAGAAGAAGAACAGGTAACATATAAACCACCTGCAATTTTTTCTATACCCTTATATGAATAAGTGCTTAATTCCCTTTTAAATAAATGTCCTTCAGTCTTGTCTTCCTCTTGTCCAAGGCAATTTTATGGTCCTAATTTTTCTGTGTCTGTTGTTTATTCAGAAAGAAATAAAAAAAGAAATTGAACGGAGAAAAACTGGTAAAGAAATGTTGGAATACAAAAGGAGACAGGAGGAGGAGCTGACCAAACGCATGCTGGAGGAGAGGAACAGGGAAAAGGCAGAAGAGAAGGCTGCAAGAGAGCGCATACGACAGCAGATTGCCATGGTAAATCAGTCCTTTTGGCATTTAGTTACCTGCTTCTCTCTCTCACAAGGGCCACCAGTAGGCTAACAGGGTAAATCCTGTTTGGTGAAACTTTGAGAGATTGTCTGGTGTTCTGTTTGGAATCCTGTGGCCTTGTGCTGTAACTGTTTGGGGCTTGTGTAACCTCTCCTGTCTAGAAAATGAAGTCTCTGCTTTCATAGTCGTGGTGAGCTGTTCTATCTGAATGAAGATACCAACTTGTGTGTCATCATTTCTTGAGTCCAGTGGGGAGTTATCACTTAAAGATAATATCAATTTAAGCATAGTTCTGAACAGCAGCAAGGGGACATGCAATTGTGGAACGTGCAGAAGAACACTGATCTCAGAATGGTGGCGAGGACTATTTACTGAGTCTCTGAGTGTACATATATGGAGATAAACAATTTGTAGGAATGGAAAGCCTTCCTTGTTTTTGCCTTTTGGCCTAGAAAACTTACATTGTGTAACTTGTTGTAAGGTTTTTCCCTTTATCTTTGCTGGAGTGTTAAACTTGCATGGGAAGATCACCTGTTAACAACTGTTGGTGGGAAGAGAGTAGAGTTTGGCAGCGAGTGGCCACAGTTGCACTGTGACCACAGTGCTACTGTGTTTTCTCTGTACAGGCTGCTTATACCTGTGCAGTCAGGTGCCGAGTATGGGTTGTAGCTCTCCATTTTAAGCCACAATTTCTGGTAAAAGTTAAGGTTTCTGCTTGGTCTCCCCTCACAGGATCGTGCTGAGAGAGCAGCTCGCTTTGCCAAATCAAAGGAAGAAGTAGAAGCTGCGAAAGCTGCGGCGCTGCAGGCTAAACAGGCTGAAATAGAGGCCAGAAAAGAAGCATCTCAAAAGGAGAGAAGGTGAGATGCTGCAAAGAAGCCTATATATTTTGGGGAGAGGGGTGAAGAAACTTTTGAGAGGTTTAATATATCTTCTATTAATTGATACCATGTTGAACTGTCTTAAGTAGTGATTTAAAAAGTTGGCTTTGGGGGTTTTTTTATGTTTATTTGTAGCTATCTACACAAATATTATGTTCTCTGGTAACACTCATCTTTTTGACCTTCCTAATTGCAACTAACCTTACCTTGTGTGTTATTTTAGTTAGGTAGGAGCTTTTTCTATCCAATCCTTGACTTCAGTGCCTATTTAAAACCTATTTAAGCTGGGTGAGGTGAGAATGTGACAGAATATGGCTAGGTAATGGCAGAACCAGGCTGGGCAGCATTGTGCCACTCCAGCTGTTTGGCTGTGTGTGCAATTTGCTTGGATTCAGCAAGGCTTGGCTGGGCTCATCAGCTGTCTGGGTCAGAGCCATCTTCTGCTTTGCCCAAAAAGAATTTAAGAAATGCTGTAACCTGTAGAGGAGACCTTACATGGAGTGACAGAGCCACTGTGAGTCCAGTACTGCCCCTGAACAGGGGGCAAGCATGGGATCAACACCTGGAACTCAACCACAGTGCTGGGCCATAGCTAGTTGAATATAGACTTTCTTGCAAGCCAGCTTACGTGTCTATGCCCTCATAATGCAACTTCTTGAGAAGAGAACAAAGTAATATAGGCTATCCAAAAGAACAGGGGTGTTATTTAATGCAGTTATTTGAATGGTGATAGGTCTTCAACCCTGATAAAAAACAGAGGAAATGCCTTGTGACACATAAGCAGATGGTTATCAACTGTGGATGCAAACTTAGGACCCACCAGCGCTGCAATAAGGAGGATGACTGTCCCTCCTTCCACATCTCAGTGTTACCAAGCCAAAGCCCCAGGAGTGTTTTATCTGTATCTGTTTCTATGCTGACTGACCCAGTATGTGCCCTGCAGTGCAATAGCCAGGATCCAGTTCCGCCTCCCAGACGGATCATCCTTTACTAACCAGTTCCCATCTGAAGCTCGGCTGGAGGAAGCAAGGCAGTTTGCTGCACAGGTAAATTGCTGGTTTGTTTTCTAAGCTACATAGTGGTTATAACTTGTAGCATCAACTAGTTGTTGATCATGGTGGAATCGTTATCAGATGCTTTCCATTTGGCTTACTTGAAGGGGTTATAGTAGCAGCCTTTTCCATCTCATGAGTTAAGGGTTTGCAGGATATGAAAAATCCTTAATGTCTCTATAAGATGGTTGATCGTTTGATACAGAACAGTCAGTATGCAAGGTATACTCAACTGGCAAGTCTGCAGTTGTTTAGGGCTACGAAGATGATTAGGGGCCTGGAACATCTCCCCTATGAGGACAGGCTGAGTGAGCTGGGACTGTTTAGGCTTGAGAAAAGAAGACTTAGAGGGGACCTAATTAGTGTTTATAAATATCTTAGGCATGGGATGCAGGGGGAATTGGCCAGCCCCTTTTCAGTGGTCTGTGGGGACAGGACAAGGGGCAATGGCTGTAAACTGGAGCGCAGGAAGTTCCGCACCAACATGGGGAAGAACTTTTACTCAGTGAGGGTGAGGGAGCCCTGGGACAGGCTGCCCAGGGGGGTGTGGAGTCTCCTTCTCTGGAGAGATTCAAGACTCGTCTGGACGCCTGTCTGTGCAATAGGAGCTGGGGAGCTGCTTTGGCAGGGGGGTTGGACCCCCTGAGCTCTCCCTTCCAACCCCTACGATCCTGTGATTCTCTGATTCTGTGAAAGTGAAGGGTTACAAATAAAATGTTTTCTTTCCCTTTTCACAGACAGTTGGTAATACTTATGGCAACTTTTCGCTGGCAACAATGTTCCCCAGAAGGGAGTTTACCAAAGAAGACTATGGAAAAAAGTTACTGGACCTCGAGTTAGCACCCAGTGCTTCAGTAGTGTTGCTGCCGGTAGGTGTTGGGTTTGTTTGCATTTCATTTTGGTGCAGACAGCAGTGCCATGGCTGTCAATTTGCTCCTAGTTGGCCATAACATTTGGCTTGAATTTTGGTCTTCTGTGACAGATTGCAGAATGATGTTAGTTTTTGTCAGGGCTGCTTTGGAGGAGGATGTTTTCAGAAGCAGATAAATGGTGGTGTAAATATTCTTCTGATGTGTAACCAAAGGAGGTCTCTTGTGTCTGGTGAGCTGCTGCTAAATGATGGGTGAAATAATCATGCTACAAGTGCCAGACTTTAGTATCTGACAAGTTTGCTTTCTGTGTTCCTGACCAGGCCGGGAGACCTGCTACTTCTGTTGTTCAGGCTTCAGGCGGTGACCTGTGGAAGTTCTTGGGCACAATACTTTACCCCCTCTTAGCTGTTTGGAGATTTATTAGCAACTTCCTGTTTACAAGTCCACCCCCCCCACAGTCTACTGTGAGATCAACTCATCAGCAAGAGCATTCAAATCCTTCAGCCTCTGGCAGCGTTGAGCAAAGCAGGTAATCAAAACTGGAGGTAGCTGTTTCTCAAGCCCTTGTGTTAATTGGTTTTTATCTTGCAGTGGGGAACTGAGCTTGTATCTCTGGCCACCTCCCTTCCATCAGTCAGAGGGGTGGTGGCTGGTAAGCTGGGCTGGCTGGGATTCCTTGGCTTCTACATGTGTGATGCAGCACATGTGACTGGTGTTGGCTTCAGGCTCCAGTGCCAGGGTACAGAAAGTGTTGCCTTGCTGTGGTTTCTGAATGGGGAATTGAGCTGTGACTACAGCTCTGGCTCAGACTGTTTGGATGATGTCAGATGGTTACAGTATGGTTGTACAAGAAACCTTGAGCAACTGAAGGCTTTGCCAGTGAAGGGTTTGTATTGCCCAGAGGATGGGATCTCCTGTACCAGGAGAGCCACTTCTCCCTTTCACATGGCTTCATCAGCAGGGGCTTTCCAGGGAAAGTTAAATTCGGTCTGTCTACCTGCTAAATGGCACATTTTCAGCTGGGTATTACTTCCCCAGGAACCAAAGGGCTGAAGAAAACTATTACTGGGTGTAAGAGGAGGAAGGATGCATCATGTATATCTATTGCATTGCCTTCTCTTGTGCAAATGTGGCTGGGGGAGCTGTCAAACCTCACTGTCCTTTGTACCCTAGGCAAGCAGTCAGGAAACGAGTAGTGGAAAAGCGGGGGGAAGACTTCAAGAAAGAAGGCAAAATATATAGACTGAGGACTCAAGATGATGGAGAAGATGACAACAATACCTGGAATGGGAATTCTACACAACAAATGTAGTTTTGAGTAACTGAAGAAATCATTCTGGCTTTTCTGTCTTTTTTTTTTTTTTTTTAATTATTATTTGTTTCCCCTCCCCTCCTTGTTTGATCTTAGTCAACTAAAGCTTCTGGATAAGTGGGGCTTATTTTACACTGAATTACTTAATTCTTATTCCTGCAGTGGAATATGAAACAAAGTCACCCAAGTCAGAAAAATGGTGGGGGTGTAGCCAAGACCTAGAAGCAAAGAGTTGAAAAGACTGAAAAATCTCCATCAGCTTTCATAATCATAATCACTACTGCCACAGAAAGGCACTTTTTAATCTATAAATATCCTGCTACATAAATTTAAGGGCCAGATATATTAATATAAAGGTCATGGTAGGCAGTGACTGATTAAAATGTGGGTTTCAGAAGCACTATAAGTAGTAAATCTGGAAACTAATTTATGTTGTAACTTTTTTCTTGCTTCTGCAACTGCAAGCAAAAACTTGTAGTTTTTAATTCCCTGAGCACTCAATAAACTATTTTCCAGAAAACATAACTGTCTTCTCTTGTGAAGTACTTGGTCACATGGAAAAAAGCAGTTCAGGGGCAAACACTGAAATTTGAAGTACAGCAGACAAACTTTTTGTTCTCCTTTGTTACCTTACTTGGGCATAAGCAGCGTACTACTCTGCTCTGGTGAGACCCCCACCCCTGCAAGTACTGCATCCAGCTCTGGGGTGCCCAGGACATGGAGCTATTGGGTGAGTCCAGAGGAGGGCACAAAGATGGTGTGAGGGCTGGAGCACCTCTCCTGTGAAGTCAGGCTGAGCGAGTTGCGCTTGTTCAGCCTGAAGAAGGCTGCGGGGAGACCTTACAGCAGCCTTCCACTACCTGAAGGGGCTACAGGTCCTATTTAAGGAGATTTAATTAAGTATCTGTTCAAATGTGAAGGCATAGTATGATGGACACTTTCAGTATTTATAAGTTAATAATTTTTAAATGTATGTGAAAATATATAACCAATACAGTAGCTGCACTGGACCAGTATGTTCTAGACCAGTTTTTACCAGTATAGACCCCTGTACAGCAATATTGCTGCTACACACTGCTCTTGGACCCTTTAAAGAGAGCCACTTCATCCAAGGGCAGATGATGAAGCAAGAACAGATACAAGTTCAAGTTCAGAATCCTTACCAGAGAGGAACAAGCAATTTGACTTCTGTCTTTGAGAAATCAACTCAGTAATGCCCAGGCTGAAACGAAGCCGTTACCACCAAAAGACAAACCTGCAGCAGTACAAGCAGGTGCTTCTTCCTGCTGCTGTAGGGCTTTTTTATAAAGACCAAACCAAACACTTACCAAGTGGGAACATTACATTTTACTAAGAGCAATGTGGGATGGTTTCTGGGACCTTTTGGCTAATTTTCCATACTTGTAGGCGAACAGAGCCAAGGCCAATGCTCCGACTGCAGAGAGAGCAAAGAGCACGTACAGGGCTACCTCAGCACTGTGTGATGTCAGATCCAAGCCCAAAAAGTGCACACTGCCAGCTGGTCCTGGTGTGGTCACTGTCCCTGGGAAAACAATAGGAAAGCATTAGTACAGAGCCTGGAGTGAACTCACCCATGTGTGCATCACTGCTTCCTGCTGCTGCAAGGCTTTCAGCTATTCATTACTCCAGCAGTGGCTGTAACTCTTTGGGATTGGTGATTGACAGAATTTTGGCTCACAACCAAGCCTGCTGTGTAACTTGGGACTCAGGAGCAGTGAGTAGGCGAGTATTGTCTGGCAGCTAAGAATGATTATTTAAGACTACCACCCCCCCCAAAATGGTTGCTGTCTGGTGTTCAGAGAACATAACTGACCAAAGAATCCGTATTTTCAAAGGCTTAGGCAAAACACAGATTCCTATAAAGTATTAAAAATGGTTTAGAAATAATGGTGTGGGCATGCAGGATGTGTGTGGCTTGGAAATCATCCTGGGCTGTAGAAGGGAATAACTTGTTTTGCTGGGTTTTTGAGACAGGCATGGATTGAGGTGCTATTGCACAAAACACAGTAGTTGTTCTGGTTTTGCATGGCAGAAGTGACATAATTCCACGTGATTGTCTTTAGCCATTACAAAATGATTAGCCAGAGTGCTGCTGGGGCCCTTAAAGAGTACTACAAAAATGGTGGTGGTATAGATGATGGAAACCTTCTGGGGTTAGATTCAGTTTCATGCAGAAGTGCAATTTCTGCTGCATCACTTACCTTCAGGCTCCAGGTCCAGACAGGGATGTGGGCCCGTTGCTGGGTCTGGAAACCCGTTGCAGTTTATGATCTGGGAGTAGTACCTGGCAGAGGCCTTGGGGTGCCGGGGCAAGTTGGGGTCTGTGAAATTCACATTATAGAACCCAAACCTTTCATCAAAGCCCACTGCCCACTCGAAGTTGTCCATCAGCGTCCACGCGGTGTAGCCTCGTAAGTCGACGCCATCGAGCACAACGGCTGTTACAAGGAAGAGAGAGAACAGGTTAGTTGTGCAGCTGGGTGACAGGAGGCATCGCTGCCAGGCCAGCAGTGCCACAGATGCTGCAGGGTTGTTGCCATGTTGGCCTTGGAGGCACTCTCTCCCCATCCCCACCTCTCAGACATGCTGCATTAGCTCAGGTGCTTTGAGGTAGTTCAGCTACCACCTTGCAGCTCATGGGGCAGCCAAGGTAGCTCAGTCAGCCTGCCAGCACTGCAGGCTGCTTTCATCTGCTCCAAAAATATCAATGCTTTTGTCTGATAACCAAAGGTTTAGGGGCAGAGAAGAAAAGCCATTAACATGCAAACACTGCTTAACCAAGTGCTTGCGGGGTCCTGGCTGCTGAGAGGCAGTAAACAAGCTCTTCTGAACAGCTGGCTGGCAGCTCCAGCCCTTCCCTGATATTGTTTGGTCACTGCTGTAACTGAAACCAGTTGGGTGGGGTTTTGTTAGGTTTTTTTTGTTTGGGTTTGTTGGTTTTTTTTAAAGAGGTAGTTTTTAGACACAGCAGTAGTCAAACTAGAAGTTAGAACAGGTATTTGTAATAGTTAAGGTGTCAAGTAGTGGCACCTTCACCTGCCAGCTGCAGCTATACAGGGAGGCTGCAGTGAGCCCTGCGGTGAGCCCCAGGAGTTTGTTCTTCCTTTAGATCACTTTTCCCTGCAAAGGCAGATTCTCCTAAACCCAAAGGCTCCCAGAAACAGGCACAGGCTAAACCCATGTGGGTGTGCAGCTTCCAACTGCGACGGCAGTGGTGTTTTTCAGCTCCTTACAAACCTGCATTATACAAGTTGCTCTTGTGGCAAGACACTGCTGCTCTCCAGAGGTGTCAGCTGTAAGTAATTCCTACCTTTCAGTGCTTCGTTAATGTAGCTCCGGTAGTAATGTGTTCTCCAAGTGTCATTGAAATTTATGGCTCCCCTTTCTGAGACCCCATTTTCGGTCACATAAATGGGGGGGTTGTTGTACTCTTCCTTTATCCATCTCAGGAGCTTTCGGAACCCAAAGGGTGTCACCTTTAGCCAGAGGGAACCAGAGTTCAGCCAGCTGCGGTCTGCTATCGAAGCGACGCCCCTGAGGAGGAAGACAGGCTGGTCAAGGAAGCAGTCCCAAGTCCATGCTGCTGTGCCTGGCACCTCAAAGCTCCAAACTGTTGCACTTTGACACCATCTCTGCTGATCAGTGTGGGACAGAGTGCCTGAGCACACACAATTGCCATTTACACCATTAAGCCTGGCGTCGCTCCCCAAGGAGCTAAACTGCAGGCATTGGGACACCACAGCAGAGGGAAGGTAGAAGAACTTCATCTATTCTCTGTGGGAACGTTTCAGGAAACAGACTGTGTTCACTCCCATGGGTGTCCCACCCTTACCTTAGTTCTCGTCAGAAAAACTAGTATCATTTAGGTTTTGAAGCTGGGGAAACAAATTAGTATCTAAATATCTTGGTTTGCATATACTTAACCATGAAGTGAATTAGCTATTTAGGCTTTGGCCTTATAGCTATCCAGTGTCCTGAGGGAACCAAAAACTGTTCACTGCAATTGGAGCAGTAGCCATAAACCAGGATACTCTAGCAGTTCATACTGCAGATTGGGACAGAAAATACCATAAATACTGTTTACAGCTGATCTGAAACCATTAGGAGACTCGGAAGCACATATTCCTTCCTGCAGTAGATCCTCTAATTTGCTTTGTTCTAAATATTCATGTTTATTATCAGGCCTGTAAAAAAAGGGGCTGTTGCTGGGCTTTTGTCAGTACCACAGGTACTGTTTGGGTTCTTTTTTTCCCCTAGTATTGGTTATAACAGGTTAAAACACCTGTCTCATGGCTTTGTTTGCTATCAGTTTACATGGCTCAGTTGGCCCAGGCTCCAGCTGTTCCCTATTTTACTTGGCTAATTGTTTACATTGAGCTCTTACCTATCAGAGTCATAGGACTGAACACCAGCTGGGTACTTAATGTTGTAGGCTAGAACTGTGGTGTAATGGTTTAGCCCAAAGTAGTCATATGTGCCTTTAATCCTCTGCTTCTCACTCTCAGTAAATTCTGGAAGTCTGCAATGGGAAAACAGAGAACAGCATAAACCCCTCAAAACACAAATCTCCTCAGGACATCCCCTTCTTTTGCTTCCACCCCCCTCCCAGGCCTTCTCTTGCTAGAATATTCTGCTTGCTCTAATGTTCTCAAAGAGAGGAAAAAGCCCTCTCACTGACCAGAGAAGGGACACCTGATGGCTAGAGGTCCTGCTCAGGGTCAAGCAAGGAGTTTGACTGTCATCCTGCTTTCTAAGACAAGAAACAGCATTTGCCCAGTCAGGACTGTGGTGGGAGGAACTGGTGACAATCATTTCAGTTGTTGTGTGCTCACCATCCCTCTGTGGAGACTCAGAGCTGCACTATTTGTGTGTGACCTGTCCCAGCCACAATCCTGCACGAGCCTGCCCAGCTCTGACAAAGGGAAACAGGAACTGGTGCCTCTTAGGAGCCAGTGACAGCCAGGGGTCCTGTCCCTGCTCAGGGGAGCTGGCACAAGCCCCCTCAAAACCCTGTCCTCCTGCTTGCACACACTGAAGGTGCAGCCAGCCCCCATGCTAAGATCTTGTAGCATCTGCTACAAGAGCTCTGCGTGGCAGCAGCAGGTCCTGGCAGAGGCTAATACTGCATTGTCACATCACCTCTGCCTGCTGCACAGGAACCAGTGAAAACTTTGGCACTGTCTCCACAAGAGCCACTCTTTGAGCACACTCCATGTGTACTCCTGGTATCCCCGGTGCAAGAGGAGGGACCATGATCCTTCTGGAGGAACACAGGAGAACCCAGGGTAACTGGGAACTAGGCTCTACCATTTAATGCACAAGTGCTTGGTTGCCTTCAAAAGGGAGGCCTCCTCAGAGAGCAACAGCCCCCTTTGGGCTCTGCAGCCTTACTCAGTCTACTCAGAAATGGAGACAGGGACATCCAGGGTACCCTGGAACAAGGAGCAAGGGGTCAACTCTTAGCCAGACAAGGAAGAAAGTTCTCCTGGGGGTTAGGTCCCTAAGCAAGCCTTGCTGAAAATGCAGCCAGTGCTCCTGGCAATTTGGAGATGCTTGAGACTCTGCAGCCTCAGATTGAGGACAGAACTTTCCCAGACTGAGATGCTGGGGCACGTTATCTCATAAAGCAACACATGTCACTGCTTTCTTAATAATGGCAGCAACTACCAGAGAAAAATGATGTGTCAGGAAAAAAAAGTGCCAAAGAACATGTTTTAGGCACGTACAGAAGTGTAACTTGAACCTTGAAGAGACCTGACTTTGCTGCAGAGCATGGACCAACCCTTCAATCACCCTCATTTCAAAGCAAGTGGTCTTCCACATTTTCACAGAAGAATCACAGAATGTTTGGAGTTGGAAGGGACCTCAAAACATCATCTAGTCCAACCCCCCTGCCACCTGGACTAAATCACACAGGAATGTGATCAGGAATAGTCCTAGATCTAATATACCCCAATAAATGCTTTTGAAAAGGGGAAAAAGTGTTTTCCTTCTAAGTGCCAAGAAAGGGAAAAACATCCATGATGAACCACTGCTACCACAATAACATAATCAATGGGCATGGAAAAGAAGAACTGTAATTCTAACTAATTAGAACTAATGAGATCTCAGGGCTTAAATTCAGTCCATAATTTTAAGAAAAGCTACCCCCCATGGCTGTCAGGTGAAGCACTGTGTCTAATGCAGAGCATTTACTCTATCACTCTCAGATGCTAATTGATTTCCCCAAAATCTATTATATTAATGAATTTAGTTTATAAGAGAAGGAACAGATAAAATACACACTGCAGTTTTTCTGGGAGGATGCAGTAAGAGAGTTTTACAGCAACACTGCAACAGAATCATTGAAATTTAGTACTTCTGTCAGAAAAGCAGGTCTCAGCACAGCAAGTAAACCAAAATCAGCCATGAGCCTGTGCTCTTACCTGGACTGGTTCAGGCCCTGAGCCAGGCTGCGCTCCCGAATCCTCTTCTTCATAACTTCGTTATAATCACCGTTGCTGAAAATGGGGTGAGCAAACCAACCTAGCAAAAACTAAGCCAGGAAATAAGGGAGGATGATAAATTATGTAGCAAAACAAGGGGTTTCACCATTTCTGCTTCATGGGCTGCTTTCCAGCAGTACCTGAATTTGCAATAAACAGGCATGGGGAGATACCCAGCGATGCCCGTGTAACAGCAGTAAAAGCAATAAGCTTTAGGCACTGCAACTATTTCTTGTCTTGTTTCTGTGGCATACTTGATCAGCCACCAGAAGTGACACATAGAAGGAAAGGAAGCCATCCAGAGGGATCTTGACAGGCTGGAAAGATGGGCCTGGGGGAACCTAATAAGGTTCAACACTGCCAAGTGTCAGGTGTTGCACTTGGGCTGGAAGAATCCCAGACATAGATACAGACTGGGAGAAGAGCTTCTTGAGAGTAGCCCTGCTGAGAAGGACTTGGGGATTGTGGTGGATGAGAAACTTAACATGAGCCAGCAGTGTGCTCTGGCAGCTTGCAAGGCCAATGGGATCCTGGGCTCCATTAGAAGAGGGGTGGCAGCAGGGACAGGGAGGGGATTGTCCCTCTCTACTCTGCCCTCGGGAGGCCCCATCTGGAGTCCTGTGTCCAGAGCTGGGGCCCCCAATACAAGAAAGATGTGGAGCTGTTGGAGAGGGTTCAGAGGAGCCACAAGGATGATTAGAGGGCTGGAGCACCTGCCCTACAAAGAGAGGCTGAGGGAGCTGGGCTTGTTCAGCCTGGAGAAGAGAAGGCTGTGACGGGACCTCATTGCAGCCTGCCAGTCCCTGAAGGGAGCTTATAAGCAGGAGGGGATTCAACTTTTTAAAAGGGCAGATAATGGCAGGACAAGGGGAAGGGATTAAAACTGAAGGAAGGAAGGTTTAGATTAGATATTAGGGGGAAGTTTTTTACAGAAAGAGTGGTGAGGTGCTGGATCCTTGGGGTCCCTTCCAACCCATGCAATTCTATGATTTCCTGGCTCATCCTTTTCTTTCAGTGAGATAGTGACCTAGGTTCTGGGCATCCTCAGCACCCAGAGAAAGGGTACCACCATGAACAAACCCAGGAGCAGCAGGGAGAGCTCTGTACCTGCAGGTATCGCCTGGCAGCGTCGACATCCTCCTGGTTGTGTGGGTTCCTTGGCTCTGCCCAGTCAGAGTTGATGGTGATAGAGATTAACCCCCCTTGTTTTGGCCTGTAGGTTTCATTGTAGAGGTGCCAGGCTTCTGCATGGGCCTTTATCAAGTTGTGCCCCACCACATAAGGGGCTCGCCCCGGCCGAATGGAGATGCCTGCAGAGACACAGTGAGAGCACAGGCAGAGGAGGAGGAGGAGCACCCAGCTTCCTCATCAACTGCTTCCCAGGCGAATTCCTGGACCTGCCCACTGGGAAATGAGTAAGAGTGCAGCACCTGTTGCCCTTGGGCCCAGCCAGCACAGCTGAAGGCACAGCTGCAGTGGGCAGGCTGAGCAGGACCCAGCATTGCCCCTTCCTCCCCCCCCCATAGCAGGACATGGGCTAGTGGAGCTCTTACACAAGAGCTACCAGCCCTGGCAACAGGCTGCTGCTGCTGCCAGCATGGTGAGCAGAAAACTGTGTGTTCAGCTCCCATCCCTCCCCTTCCCTGGCTTCTACCCTACAGCTGAGCTTGGTGCTCCTCCAGACCTCTGACCCAGCACCACAGGCCCTGGAGCTGCTCTGGAAACAGGGTCTGCTCCAGGCAGCAAGTGGAATGTGGAAGGTGCTGAGCTATGTTAGAGGAGTGGTAGGAGAATGGTCCTTGGAGGTGACAACAAACAGAAAGAAGGTCCTGTTCACTGCACCACAGTAGTCCAAACCCCATTTATCCCCACCACACCATCTTCCTTGCTCTACCTTTGCAAGCCCCTAGCATCTACTCTGCCACAGCAGGAAACAAGAGCTGCACCTACAGTGCTGTGAGGGCTCTGAGGTTATGCCCAGCAGTCTTACCTGGAGCAGCTGTGCCAACACCATAGCCCAAATATGCAGTGTTGTAGGGTTCATTGAAGGTTATCCAAAAGTTCACTTTATCTCCCAGCCTCTGGAAAAGGAGCTCAGCATATTCCTTGAACCTCTGAATTATAGTATCATTCTCCCACCCACCGACATTCTGCAGTGCCTGTGGGAGGTCCCAGTGATAGAGAGTTACCTGTGGGGAAAGACAGCAAGAGAAAGGACTCAGCCAGTCACCCTTACTTTTGGAAATAAGGACAGTAACCCAGTGTTAGTTCTGAATATAAACAAACTGCTTTGATCTGCAGCTACCTGTTCCTAACAGTGTTTGAGTTTGTAGCAATCAATCACACATGCACCCATATAAAATACCTTTTTGCCAGTGTTTCAGGTTTTTCAGGACATGGGGACATGATTCAAACTTGAAGATGAAGCTTTTCCCAAAACCCACCACAACCTTGCAATAGCAAGAACTTGTCAGTGAGGAATTGCTGTGCCTGCACTGACTCTCAGGTGAAACACAGTCCAACAAAACACCTGTTTGGGCTGGTACATCTGTAGAGCCAGTCCAGAGCAATGCCATGAAGGCACTGGTTTGCTCAGTGTAGATGTTCCTGGATTGCTCCCACCAAAGGCATGTATGCAGCATTTGGTGCAGCCATGTGCACTGCCTACATGTACCAGTGTGGTTTGGGGAGGGCAGGGACAGCCAGCAGTGGGGAACCAACAGCAGAAGCAAGCTGCACATGCCCAAGTCTATGGGGACAGGTCAGATTGACTCAACAGTGCTGAAAGAGCTGACTGATGCAGTGGTCACTGTCCATTGTATGTGACACACCATGCTGAGCAGTGGAGTTTTGTGGCTTCTGGGAGAAGAATAATGTTATACCCACCCCCAAGAAAGGCAGTAAGGAGGATCCTGGGAACTACAGTACAGGTTGGTCAGCCTCACCTCAGTCTCTGGAAAGATCACTGTGGAACTTGTGGAATCCACTTCCAACCACATGAACGATGAGAAGGTAATTGGAAATGGCCAACAACAAGGTTACTGTGATCTTTCTCAGTAGTAATTTCTAACATACCACTGTATTCCCAGTTCACATGCTTAGCAGCCCATGTTTCCTCACAGAACATGATGAAAAACAACTTCTTTGTGAAGGAGGGCATGGATGAACAACACACACACAGACAGGTGCTCTGAGCATCACACTTGGGTTCTGCTATTTGTTTTTTAGTTACCTGAAAGTTACTTGTTTTAGTTACCTGAGGCATAATGTTAGCTGCCAGAAGAGCATCCACAAGCCTCTCATAGTAGTTCAGTCCCTTTTCATTGATGTATCTGGTGGTTCCATCTGGGAGAACACGGGGCCAGGAGATTGAAAAGCGATAGTGAGACACCTTGAGGGTTTTCAGCATTTCCACATCCTCCTCAATCTTGTGGTAGCTGTCACAAGCTACATCTCCAGTGTCATCATTGCTGATCTTCAAGGGAGTGTGAGAGAATCGGTCCCAAATGCTAAGTCCTTTCCCATCTGCTCTCCATCCTCCCTCAATCTGTAATGGAAGATGGGGGTGGGGGGATATTGTTAGCAAACCCCACATTTAGCTCTTGGCCTAGAAACGAAGTCAGCCTGTTAGTCCTTGTGGCACCACACAATACTTGGACTTACCAGCTTAGGACTAAAAATAGCAATCCTTTTGCTGTACCAAACATACTAAGACCTCTTGGGCCTCAAGGTAAGACATATTAGCACAGCACAATGTCACAGAACAGTCATTGTTTCAGTTCTCCTGCTGCTCCACGTGGGTGAAGCCAGTGCTGTTTGTCTCAATTCCTGTGGTATAACCATGCCCTTACATACCTCCAGTTACCCCTTTTACAGGAGTCCTCAACTATGGTAAAGCCCAATGCTACAAATGCTGTAGTGTCTCATCCAAAATGAATTTGCTGTCCTCAGTTACTTTAAGAGCCTGTCTCTGTTTTCTAACCTGATATGCTGAAGTTGCTACGCTCCACCAAAAGTTCTCTGGAAACTCTCCATAAAAAAATTTATCTTCTTTTGGAGGTGGGATACCATTATTGTGGATGATTTCTGCATAGTACACAGCAGAGCGCTTTGGGGTTCTTGGCCTGTTGGGATTGTCAAAATCAACCTGGTGCAATCCAAATCTTGGCTCATAACCAAACAACCATTCAAAGTTATCCATAAAGGACCAAGCGTTGTATCCTCTCAGATTAACACCATCCAAGTTGTAAGCTGAAAGACCAGGAACAAATGGAAGAGCATCAGTCATATAATCCCACATGAAATGAATCACAAGGTATTCACATGCAAGCACATACACGCTTCCAGCTTCATCAAGCTGGCACTGGACAACTAAGACTACGAGGAACAGTTGGAGGACACAGAATACAAATGGCCAAGTAGGGGAAATCATAAAACCAAACATGTTTACATTGCTTTCAGAATATTTACGTATCAATTGCTTCTAAAAACCAGCCCCCAGAGGAAGAAAGGAACCAGAAATCTAGGGGGAAACCACACACCACCACCAGAACACAAGCAAACACTAGTACCTTTCAAAGCTTCATCGATGTATGTTTTGTAGTAAAAGATCCTGCTATTGTCATCAATGTCCGAGTTGGTCTTTATCCCCACCCCATTCTCAATGATGTATATTGGGGGATTTCCATATTCTTCTTTGACCCAGTTCAGTACCCTCCTCAGCCCCCAGGCCACAGCCCGATTGCCAGGAATCGCTGAGGAAGGCCAGGAGCTGTCAACCTCTTCTGAGACTTCCCGGTCATACTGGTAAGAAGGGGGCTTCAGTCGGGTGGTTGTGTGGGTGACGATTTTGGTGCTGTAGCTGTTGAAGCAGAAAACATCTGCTGTGCCCCTGATGTAATCGCGCTCCTCCGCTGTGAAAACCGGCAGGCGAGAGGACGGCAGGTTCTGGAGCTCACTCCTGTTCCCAACTTTCCACTTCATGACCTCAGGGTAGTCCCCATTCTTGAAAATCGGGTGTGCAAACCACCCCACCAGAAACTGCAGGTACCTGTCTGCAGCCTCGATGTCCCTGGGGTCACTCGGTGTCTTCGGCTCGACCCAGTCAATGTTGGGACACAGAGCAATGACCCCTCCCTGGGTCGCTCTGTATTTGGCATCATACGTGTGGTAGACCTTGGCATGAGCCTTCAGTAAGATGTGGGCAACCCTGTAGGGTGCACTGCCAGGATCCTTCACGTTGGGTGGGAACTCCCCAGTGCCATAGCCAGCCCAGGCAATGACCTGGGGTTCGTTGAAGGTAATCCAGAACCTCACCCTGTCCCCAAAGGTCTTGAAGCAGAAGTCTGCAAAACTGTCAAATAGGTCAATCAGGGCACTGCTCTCCCAGCCACCGATGTCCTGGAGAGCTTGTGGCAGGTCCCAGTGGTAGAGAGTGACAATTGGCATGATGCTGTTTGCAACCAGCCCATCAATCAGACGGTTATAGTAGTCAACTCCATGGCTGTTGATTGAGTTGTTCCTTCCAGTGGGGAAAATTCGAGACCAGGACAGGGAGAAACGATAGTTCTTTACCCCTAAGGCTCTCAGCAGGTAAATATCTTCCTCCACCTTGTTGTAGCTGTCACAAGCTATATCTCCAGTGTCATTATTCTTTATATTCCCTGGGATATGGGTGAAATTATCCCAAATGCTGGGTCCTTTGCCATCAGCATCCCAACCTCCCTCTATCTGGTAGGCAGAGGAAGACACACCCCATGTAAAGTCTCCTGTGAATGTCCCATAAAAGTACATGTCCCTTTCAAAGTCTGTTTGAGATGAAAACTTCTGCCAGACAACCTTTGCCTTGGAGGGAACTTCAGATGCTGGTAAATTTTGCAACTTTGATGGCATGGGTAGGTCAAACATCACTGGTGCAGGGTATCTGCCTGAGACATTTGATGGGAAACCATTGTTTTCAATAACACTGGAATAGAAATAAGCAGATGCCTTGGGAGTCCTTGGTCTGTTGCTATCTTCAAAATTCACGTGATGTAGCCCAAATTTTAGGCTGTACCCCTCTGGGCCTTCAAAGCCATCAACCAGGGATCGAGCAATATATGACTGAACATTGACTGCATCTAGCTTCACCGCTGTCAGAGAAACAGTAGGAGACACTGTTAATCATTTGAACATTTTCTGAATACAGCACAACATAAAACACCACAGCTGAGGGTATCAGTGTGATAAGCCCAACATCTACAAATGGTCTTTTAGGAAAAAACACCCCACACAGAGTATCTGGCAAGAAAAGCAGTCAGCACTGTAATAGGAGCTGGCCAAATGCTTAGTGGTGAAAAGGCATCAGAGAAGAAATGTAAGTCAATTGCTATTTAAGTACAGGGCACTGGTGCCACTGGTATCCCTTTCCCCAGGTTCTTGTTTTCAAGCACAACTCCTCAGTTTAGGTATGTGGTGCTCTTTCAGGTTTAACACTGCAGTTAAACTGAATCATTACATGTATTTAGTGCTTGCCTATCTGCCCTGAGCAAAGAGAGTTTGTTTTAGTGCAACAGCATATTCAATACCAGCAGAGGTAAGTCCAGCATCTTTCCTCATCCAACAAAAAAAGAGCACTAAATCTCTCTCACTCCAGAGAAATTCACTTCCCATATGCAGTCCATCTGTACTTCTGCTGAGGTGTGACAGCAATGCTAATTGTTTTCTACCTTTGAACAGTTCTATCAGTATGTTGAGAACTAGGTCAAGAAGATCAGATGCTGTAGAACCAATGCAACATGTTTAATACAGAACATTTAATAAAGTTTTCCCTCCACTATTGGTTTGTGTGTATCTCAACAGTGTCAGTCCAATCTGTTTGAAATCTCCAACCTTTATATGTATCCAGAGCTTCAGTCACTAATATTAGTTTTACATCAATTGATAAGCAGTTTGCAAAGATGCAGGCATAACTTGAACCTTGCTCAAAACTATTGGGATAGATAGATATAAATATCTCCCAAAAAATTCTAACCTGAGATAGTACAGGGTGCTGTCACAGTTAGATCTGCTTAATCAGTAAAGACACTGTTCAGTCCTAATCTATGAGATCCCTATAGGCAAAAGCCTACATCTGCAGGGTAGCTGAAGTATATAAACACTATTCTCACAGAGGGACTGATTTAAAAGAGCAGATAATGGCAGGACAAGGGGGAATGGATTAAAACTAAAGGAAGGAAGGTTTAGATTAGATATTAGGGGGAAGTTTTTTACAGAAGGAGTGGTGAGGTGCTGGAACAGGCTGCCCAGAGAAGTAGTGGATGCCCCGTCCCTGGAAGTGTTCAAGGCCAGGTTGGATGGGGCCCTGGGCAACCTTGTGTAGATCCAGGCCTGAGGTTGGTGGCCCTGCCTGTGGCAGGGGGGTTGGAGCTCTATGATCCATGGGGTCCCTTCCAACCCAGACCATTCTGTGATTCTATGATTTAGGGCCCAGGATACATTAACCCATATATATGAAAAACCTGTCCCCAAATCTAAACAGAATGGAGACATCCATACTGACCTCGCATCACTCCACAAGTGGTGATGTTTTAAAATGAATCACCATGGAAGGTGATAGAGTAACTAGCTGCCATTATTAAAAAAAACAGAGTAAAATGTCTCCATACCTTTCAGAGCCTCGTTGATGTAGCGGCGGAAATAATCTACCCGCAGAGTGTCGTTAAGAGGATCCCCTCCGTCTTCTGTTGGCATACCATTTCCTGCTATGTAAACTGGGACCTCTGTCCCTGTGTATTCCTGGGACACAAACTTCAGCAGCCTTCTTAATCCCCAAGGGACCACGTGGATCCCAGAAGAGGCAGCCTGTGGCCAGGAAGGATCTACCTGCACAGAGAAGTTCCCGATGCTCTGGTAGCTTGGCGCGCATGTCCCATTAGTCCCAGCGCTGACCAGACGGGAAGTGTAATGGGAAAGCCCAAAAAAATCTGCAGTCCCTTTCACCCAGGACTTCTCCTCTTCTGTAAACACAGGCAGCTGTACAACTGTTGAGGAGCACTGCTGGTTTACTTCCTGGATCTGAGCCTTCAGGATATCTGGGTAATCACCATTAACAAATACAGGGTGGGCAAACCAGCCAAGCATGAACTGTAGGTACCTCTCAGATGCTCTCACGTCCTCGGAGTTGGCTGGGGTCTTGGGTTCAGCCCAGTCTGAGTTCAGCACCAGTCCCACCCTTCCCAGTTGCTTAGAACGGTATTTGTCGTCATACAGGTGCCAGACCTTGGCATGAGCCTTGAGAATTGTGTGAGCCACCT
The DNA here is from genome assembly GCA_013400835.1 of Zapornia atra. Taxonomy (NCBI): domain Eukaryota; kingdom Metazoa; phylum Chordata; class Aves; order Gruiformes; family Rallidae; genus Zapornia; species Zapornia atra. Next base: position 45,504 of record VZTU01005520.1, on the reverse strand, counting down.
AGGGCCAGAAAGCACAGGAATATGTGACACAAAAACTGTGCACAGAAGCTCTTCAGCGCTGAGATTACTGCCACATGAAAATGTCATCTCCACCCAAAAGAAACCTTGACAAGCAACTAATCATAGCCAGAGAGTAGTAGTAGGTTTTGGATTAAGCAGGTGACACTGGCTACCCATCAATACCAGCTTTCAGAATAGAAAAATAAACCCATAGAATCATAGAATATACTGAGTTGGAAGGGACCCATAAGGATTATCAAGTCCAACTCCACACAGGGCCAAAGAAAGACATCTAGCACCCATTAACTACTCCATTTTTTGGCAGGTATAATAAATCCAACAAGCACAGAGTTGTCTCAGAGGCCACATTAGCCTTGAACACAGTTAAAAGTATGGAACCATCAGAGGAAAAAAACCACAATGGCAGTGGCTTATGGTTATTCCTGTGTCCCTACCTTGTAAGATGCTACTCCTGGGTCAGTGATTCCTGGAGGATGCTCTCCAGTGCCATAGCCAGCATAGCTGATAACCCAAGGCTCATGGAAGGTGATCCAGAACTTGACCCGATCTCCAAAAGTGGCAAAGCAGAAGTCAGCATAGTTTACAAAAGCATCTATGATACTTTCATTCTGCCAGCCACCAAGGACCTGGAGAGCTTGTGGGAGGTCCCAGTGGAACAGAGTCACCATGGGCTCAATGTTTGAGTCTAACAACTCGTTAATTAATTGGTTGTAATAATCAACACCCTTGGAGTTGATGGTCTCATTGGTGCCAGCAGGGAAAATTCTAGGCCAGGATATAGAAAATTTGTACAGCTGGGGATGAAGACCCCTCAGGAGGTAAACATCATAGCTGGTTTTGTAGTAGCTGTCACATGCCACGTCTGCAGTTTGGTTCATGTAGACATGACCTGCATGCCCAAACTGATCCCAGATGCTCTCTCCTTTCCCATCCTCTGCCCAAGCTCCTTCTATGTTCAAGGCACCTGTGGATGTGCCCCAGAGGAAACCATTTGGAAAAACATCTTGCAGAAAAGAATCCCTTTCTGATTCAGACTGTTGGGCAAACATTTCCCAGACTGTTTGATAGGAGGAGCGAGAGGCAGGACCAGTGTCTGGATACTCCTGTAGAGTATCTGTTTTCCTAGAAATAAAACAAAAAGAAGTTAGTCTCCAAGGTGGGTGCCAGTGCCACAGAACTTGCAAATACTGAGGATAAAAGAATTGTTTGTTTCCCATTCAGCTGGCATAAGGCACTTAGGGGAACAGTTCCTTTGCCATCTGATCAATCCAACCCACTGCCTAGCAGAGGAAGGTGGAGTGCAATGAGCTAACTGCAGAGCAGCTCAAGAGCTCCTTATCTAATGCACTACTTTGGAGGTAGATTCTCATAGTTGGTAATTCATTACAGCTAGGTCACAGGTGCAGACAAAGCCCTTGCAGTGTGCAGCACTATAACATGCTACAACATCTCTCACGAGTGTCCACAGGATAAGCTAAACCTAACCAACCCTTCTTAGCATCTCTCTGGGCAATGACATCTCCTACACTTCTGTATGCCTGACTGGCTTCTCTCTCACAAAAGCCTCTGCTTATTTATTTTAAACCATTTTGCTCTTGAAAAGAATAGAATGCTTGGAAAATGTTTCTGTAACTATTGGCTTGAAGGTGCAACCTGGGTAACCAAGGTTACCCTGCTGGCTATGAGCCAGCAGTGTGCATTGGTGGCTAAGAGAGCCAATGGGATCCTGGGATGCATCAGGAAGAGTGTCTCCAGCAGGTTGAAGGAGGTGATCCTCCCTCTCTACTCTGCCTTGGTCAGGCCCCACCTGGAGTACTGTGTCCAGTTCTGGGCTCCCTGGGATAAAAAAGCCAGGCACCTCCTGGAGAGAGTCCAGAGAAGGGCTACGAAGATGATTAAGGGCCTGGAACATCTCCCCTATGAGGACAGGCTGAGTGAGCTGGGACTGTTCAGTCTGGAGAAAAGAAGACTGAGGGGGGACCTAATTAGTGTTTATAAATATCTTAGGCATGGGATGCAGGGAGAATTGGCCAGCCCCTTTTCAGTGGTCTGTGGGGACAGGACAAGGGGCAATGGCTGTAAACTGGAGCACAGGAAGTTCCACACCAACATGGGGAAGAACTTTTCCCCAGTGAGGGTGACAGAGCCCTGGGACAGGCTGCCCAGGGGGTGTGGAGTCTCCTTCTCTGGAGAGATTCAAGTCTTCTCTGGACGCCTGTCTGTGCAATATGAGCTGGGAGCTGCTTTGGCAGGGGGGTTGGACCCCATGAGCTCTCCAGGTCCCTTCCAACCCCTGTGATTCTGTGAGAGAGTGGAAGAGGATTATGCTGCCTGTGGGATGGAGGCTTGCCTGTAGCAGCAAGAAGCTGGGCTCAGCAGCAGGCATTCCTTTCCAGTCCTTCCACAACTAACAGCAGACTTTACCACTAAAACTCCCTCGTGTCTGCCTGCACACACATTTCTAGAGGACACAGTTTCTATTATAGTATTTAATTCAAGGGACAAACCCCATACCTTAACACATGAGATGGTGGGAAGTCCAAGAACTCATTAACATCGTACCCAATTGTACGTGTGTCTTCTTTATTAAGAGCTGAAAACAAACAAATGGGAAGTGATGGAGACTCAGTCACACTGTCAGTGCTATGGACTGCATGACACTACTTGTACATACAATTATACCTTCAGAAACAAGATGCTTTCCATAACAAATAGCTATTCTTCTCACATCAAATACACTGGGGTTTTATTAGATATTTCCAATTTCATGTTAAAAAAAAAAAATCTCAGAATTGTTTTCTTAAAGGAAAACACCTTAAAGGTCTTTGAGTCCAGCCATTAACCCAGCACTGCCAAATCCACCACTAAACCATGTCCCCAAGCACCACACCTACACATCTTTTAAAAACCTCCAGGGATGGTGATTTAATCACTTCCCTGAGCAGCCTGTTCTAATGCTTGACAACCCTTTAGGTGAAGATTTTTTCCTAATATCCAATCTAAACCTCCCCTGGTACAACTTGAAATTGATGAAAACGATTAAAAGCTTTGGGAAAGGCTCCATCAACACTTACCATCCACCCTTAACTGCCCAAGAAGGCTATGAAAGAAATCATAAAGTTTTTTCATATAACCACAGAATGCTTTGGGTTGGAAGGGACCTCAAAGATCATCTAGTTCCAACCCCCCTGCCATGGGCAGGGACACCCTCACTAGAGCAGGTTGCCCAAAGCCCCATCCATCCTGGCCTTAAATGTCTCCAGGGATGAGGCTTCCATAGCCTCTCTGGGCAGCCTGTTCCAGTGCCTCACCACCCTCACAGTAAAGAATTTCTTCTTAACATCTAACCTAAACCTTCCCTCTTTCAGATTAAAGCCATTGCCCCTTGTCCTGTCACTACACTCCCTGGTGAACAGTCCCTCTCCCACTTTCCTGTAGAAGCCCTTTAAGTATTGGTACACTGCAATTAGGTCACCCCAGAGCCTTCTCTTCTCCAGACTAACAGCAGTGGTCTGGGCAATTTTGAATTGCCTCTATAATTTGCCATGCAGAGCTTAGTTAAAAAAAATCTCTTGCCACTTACCTGCAACAATGTCAGCTACTGGTTTGAAAGGATTATCTTCCATGGAACCACAATCAAGGAATTCTAGGCTAAAAACCAATATCTCCATGTCCTTCCAGAAATTCTGCAAAACCAGAAATCAGGGACTTGCATGAAAAGATGCATCAACCAGCTAGTAAAACCATGTTCTTGGCATTCATTGCTTTTAACACAGAACAGGAAATACCTAGAAGACTGAGAATTGGTGATGCAGTTCTTCAAAGCAAAATTTATAAATCAACAGGGTAGGGCCCTGGGCAACCTTGTGTAGATCCAGGCCTGAGATTGGTGGCCCTGCCTGTGGCAGGAGGGTTGGAGCTCTATGATCCTTGGGGTCCCTTCCAACCCAGACCATTCTATGATTCTATGATTCAATACCATCCCACCATTTTTCTCTGAGCCCAAAAGGGCTCAATGCAAATCACAGTATAACCAGGAATCTTCAATATTCAACCTGTCATTGAAAAGGCACAAGGAACTATGTCCTTTTTTGAAAGCTTACTTGGCAAGAATCTGTTGCCCACTACAGATTTTTAGCATAACTGCAGCATGCTGGGACTCTGAAGACAGTGAGTCACATGGATAGCTCCTTATTCTGTTACTCAGTCACTGGATGGCTCCTGTCTTATGGATATTAAGGTTTAATATCAGGTACTAGCCTGGAGCATCATGACATTGTTGCTGCCCTGTGACCTAATCCTTTCACAAGCTCATCCTCATTAACATTTTTAGAAGTGCCTCTACTGACGAGGACTTGTGCAGCTTGGCAGCACCGCTGCAGATCCCATGTTGGAATAAAATAGTGCCTTTTACTGTGTGAGTATTAACCTAACAGCTTGACAAACACTTAGGATGTAAGAGAGAAGGTTTTTTGGTCCTGGACAAACAAATGATGCCATTCCAGTCATTACTGCATCAACAAGCACTGACCAAGATGACCCTTCCCAGCACTTTCGAACACCTGTTTCTAAGTCAGAATAACAACAGAGAAGTGAGCACTATGCAGCTGTTTCCTAGTGTAGTTGCCCTATGAGCTCTCACACCAAACCAGAACTGTTTAGACATGCATCAAGAAACATGAAATTCCCCTTCTATTTATGGTATGTTGTCTGCTGCTATAATTTTAACACTGTAAATGCTGCTACCTGGAATCCATCCAATTTCCTGAAGAAATCCGTTTCATTTCCACAACGGTACTGGAGGCTGAGAGACAAAAAGTCTGATGACTCCTGGAAACAAGAAAAGGGAAAGAATTATACAGGAGTAAAATGTATTTCTTGCAAGTATTACATTAAAAATACATAGAATCATAGAATGGTCTGGGTTGGAAGGGACCCCAAGGATCACAGAGCTCCAACCTCCCTGTCACAGGCAGAGCCACCAACCTCCAGGCCTGGATCTACACAAGGTTGCCCAGGGCCCCATCCAACCTGGCCTTGAACACTTCCAGGGACGGGGCATCCACTACTTCTCTGGGCAGCCTGTTCCAGCACCTCACCACTCTCTCTGTAAAAAACTTCCCCCTAATATCTAATCTAAACCTTCCTTCCTTTAGTTTTAATCCATTCCCCCTTGTCCTGCCAGTCTCTGCCCTTTAACAAGTTGAATCTCCTCCTGTTTCTCTGCTCCCTTCAGGGACTGGCAGGCTGCAATGAGGTCCCGTCACAGCCTTCTCTTCTCCAGGCTGAACCAGCCCAGCTCCCCCAGCCTCTCTTTGTAGGGCAGGTGCTCCAGCCCT